>PVHT020000230.1:31939143-31971087 GCA_004024745.2 Catagonus wagneri | reverse complement strand
TGAGCATTCACGTTCTCGGGAGCCTTCAACCCACTCCTCTCCCTGTCTCGCCCTGTGACCGTCTGTCCCACTGGTCGCTTTACTCCTGCTTCCTGGACAGTGTCCCTGACATGGCAGTCTTCTAATCAGTAGTTTGCTCCAAACCCCCAGGAGCTCCCTGTTTCTCTCAGAGAAAGGCCAAGTTCGTTGGTGGCCTACAGGACCTGTGGGATCCGGCTCCTCGTTACGCACCTGGAGAGTCCAGAAAGCAGAGCATCCTTCTGATGCCTTTATTTTAGCCCAGTGATACCCTTTTCGGACTGGAAAGTCCCGCGTCTGTGTTCTTTTACGCCCTTAGGCGTGTGGCCTTTGTTACAGCAGCAGTGGGAAACTCGCAGAGCGACAGGGGTCGGCGAGACAGAGGTGCACACTTTGTCTTTGAGGGGCACCGTCAGGAGGGCCCTGTCTGCTGCCACGCCGGGGGGGAGGCGCCCTGCTGGGGAAGGGTGGGGCCGGGTCTCCGCATCTTGCCTTTGGTGACGGATGACGATAGGTCCTACGGGGACAGGTGCGAGCAGAGAATATCAGGAAGCCACCGGCTTCCTGACCGTGAAGAGTATCCAAAAGAGACGCACATGCAGAACGGTGACCCCTGCACATAATAAAGGACAGATTGGCCCCGATGAGCGCACTTGGTCATTCTCAGGGGGAAGTAAAAAGAGGAACGATGTTGAGAGCGCCCTGTGTGGCCCTGTTTTTTTGTCTTTTTAGGTTCTTAACCTGCTGAGCCACAACTGGAACTCCAGCCACTTCCTTTTTTATTTCCTTTTGAGGGGAGTAAGGGAAGTGGACCTGGAAGTAATAATGCCGGGAACATCCTTCTCGCTGCTGTGGTACATGTATAAGCTCTGCTTAGAAACAGACATGCTGGGTCAAGGCCACTTAAAATGTGACCGTTTGGTCAGCACAGCCAAACTGTGCGCCAACAAAACCGTACCATTACAAGCGACATAGTGTCATGGACTGTCCCAGCTTATCCCCAGGCCAATGCCGGATAAAGTCAGTCTTGAAATGTGTATCAGTTTGATGGATCGGGGGGGGGTGCACTTTCCTGTTATAACTTATATTTCTTTGATTGCTATCTAGCGAGATAAGGCTGCAGTTTTTTTCTAAAAGTTATTTTTTTATGATTTTGCTTGGTTCAGTTTGGCCACGTCTTTCAGATCATGCTTTGAAAAAAAGTGACGCTGGAGCTCCCACTGTGGAGCAGCAGATTAAGGATCTGGCATTGTTGCAGCAGTGGTATAAGCAGCTGCTGTGACTTGGATTTGATCCCTGGTCCAGGAACTCCTTATGCCACAGGCGTGGTCACTGAAAAAAAAAGAAGTGACTTTCTCCACAAGTGGAAAGCAGCCACACAGCTCTGTGCTTTGCATCCAGTCCCACACTCCCCTCTCATTTAAAGGCACTGCGGTGCAATGATGGTGAGACGTGACCCTGACCCACAGCAGCAGTCAGACAGTGGTTACATCTGACGTGAGCCTCTAATCGGGAAAAGGCCTGGGCTAAAATATAAAAGAATACACGGAGACTTCAGCATAGTTAAGTGTGGTTTTATACGTTGAGGGCTGGATTATCATGAGCCTTTAAAGCCAGGTTGAAAAATTTAAATTTAATTTAGCTACCATTAGTTGCGTATTATAAACCCTTATCCTGTTATCTCCTAGGAGACATCACTTTTCTAACTGTAGGTATTCAAGAAATACTGTGCTCGTGTACTGACCTCTGTGTGCGTTACGTGGAGAAGGTAGTATTTCCATGTGGCTGCACTGTAGGATTTGTTGAGTTTGCATTTCTCGCTAAATATTTAGTTCTCAAGTTGTTTGTTCAGTTATCCAGAACTGAACACTTGGTTCTCACTGTTGTTACTGAGCACATATCTGCACTCAGCATCAAACGTTGAAGTATCTCGTGTGTTCATCATCTTGGCTGCTCTCCAGATTGAGTCAGAAGTGACACTTATAAGAGTACCAGAGAATGAGAACTAGGACAGAACTCGATGTGGAAGCCTAACGGAAAAGCAAAAGATGAAGTAAAAGGAAACATCTGTGTGTTTACTGCCTGATGTTTTAGTGGCGAAACCGGACTCTGGTTTCGTTTCGAGGTCCCGCGGTATAGGGCCCTTGGTGATGCAGCCCCACTTGAGATGGCCCTGGCTGTCTTCTGGCGGTGCGCCCCAGTGACCTGACTGAACCCGTCTGTCCCGTGAGATGACATCACGACAGAACCTGCTTTCTCCTAATTGGCACCACGTTTTTGAACTCAGCATCTCTAGTTGATACTGCTGCTCTGCGGGAGGGCTCCTGTGGGTGCCCCGTGGGAGAGGACACGAGGGTGACGTCTGCCACGGTCACCTGGGAAGGCACCCAAGCAGGGCCGCTCCTAGGGTGCCGATGGCAAGTACAGCCCTAAGGAGTGGTTGTGCGCTGCCTCGCTGTGTGCGTCGGGCGAGGAGGGAGGCTGACGTGCAGCCACCGCAGGAGCAGGGCTGCTCCGGGACGGACGTGGGGCAGAAAAAGAGGGGAGTCGAGGGGGCACGTCTGAGTGCTCGGGGAGCTGAGCCGGGACGGGAGACAGAGGCGCCAGCGCCTGCCCTCCGCAGCTCAGGGACTTGGATGCTGGCAAGGAGAAGCTGCAGAGTGGCCTCTCAGAGAATTAGCAGATAGAGATGTCCTTCCCGTAGGCAGATCCCACCCCCCAGGGCACGAGACTTTCTGGAGCTGGGCCCCGCCGCCCCGCTGGCAGGACACCTCAGGTAGCGCGCAGCCTGCAGTGTCCTATCCAGGGCCTGTCACAGGTTCCAGGCCGTGACTCCTGACGCCGGAAAGGACGCTTTGTGCTCATCCTGCTTCCCCGAGTCCTGTAGGCTGCAGGCGGCCTTCGTCTCCCGCCTTGAGACTGGTTTGACTCTCCTGCTGGGTTCGCTGGAGCCTCTCCCTGCTGCTCTGTAGGTTCCCTCTGCCGTCCCCTGTGCTTGGTCCACAGCCGTGCCCTGGGGCTCAGGGGCTCCGAAAGGTTGGCCGGCGGGAGCGCAGCACTCACCGTGCGGTGGTGTGGACGCCCTGGGCCTGGACAGCCTTGTACATGGCGCGCTCCTGACGGTGGGGCTGGACGGCTCTGGGTGCATTAGCGTCAGCGCCCTGCCTTAGCAAAGACATACCTACTGTGCGCAGAACAGAAGCTGTGTCGTACGTTGTGAGTTACAGGATAGCTTCGGTTAGCTGCTAGTTTTTAAAAACCAGTAGTGTTTTTCTTTAATAGACATTTTTGGGCTAATATCAGCATCATTTTTAAAACCCCTTATTAACAGCTTGAAGGACCGATGGCAACGGATTGTGACTAGCCCACCCTCGGGTGAGGGTCTCCATCATATTCCCCAGGGGGTCTTCCATGTGTCCCTCCTGTTTACAGACAGATATGTGCGACCGCCACAGTTCTGGGGGACAGAAGGACAGGGCAAGAAGCAGTTCTAACGCTTTCCTTTCCACAGCCCGAGGATAAACGTCACCTTCTCTGGGGAGCTGCCCCGTGCCCTCCGTCAGAGGCCGCCTTTGTCTCCTCTGAACTCACAGGCGCACCTCAGAAGCGCTCAACTGCACCTCAGTCAGTAGAGAGCAGAGGGCAGCTGGTTAGGCTCAGCCTGGAACAGCTTTTCTGTCATCAGTCTCGGAAACGTGGCCTTAGTCATGTGTTCCTCAGCGTGTGTTTTTAAAGAAAGATGTCACAGCTGCAGCCTGTTGTCCACAGTGTACTTGGTTCAGCAGGTGTGACCCTCCCCGGTCCCCTTCTCAGGGCATGACGCTCCCGGCGCGGGCAGGCTCGGGTGAGTAGGGGTGATGCAGCAACAGCAGAGCAAGGGCAACAGCAGAGCAAGGGCAAGTGCCTTTACTGTGGTTTTTGAAAACTTTGCTCTTAAAAATACTAGTTGTGAAAAAAAGATTCCTACATAAAATTGATGGTTTAAATTGATACTCTTATCAAAGGTTTCTAATAATTAACTGAAAGAAATGAACGTTGCGTTAACTTTGAGCATGCAGTTTTTGTTTATAACCGTCGTTTTTGTGGGGGTATGTTTTAGGGCATCATTCAGAAGATAGTGGACAGTCACAAAGTAAAGCACGTGGCCTGCTATGGATTTCGCCTCAGTCACCTGCGGTCAGAGGAGGTTCACTGGCTCCACTTGGATATGGGTGTCTCCAATGTGAGGGAGAAGTATGAACTTGCACACCCACCAGAGGAGTGGAAGTAAGACTACAACCTACTTTGGGGTGACTCGCACTTGATTTGTTTTGCATTTAAAGACGTGCTCAAGAGGGGTTTCCTGTGCTTATTTACTTTGCACCCTGATTGTCGCTATGACTCCTGTAATTATTCACCAGTGGCCTCCGCTGGGCCTCGGTGGAGCCGCCTCTGGGCCCCACGCTGCTTGCTTTCCCTGCTCAGTCACCTGTTGGATCTCGTCCTTCTGTGACACTCTTTCGCTCCTCACACTTCTCTCGTCGGTGCCGCCCTGTCCGCCTCTGCTCTGAGTGGAACTCAAGCCCTGGTACTTGTACTTCTGTTGTGCGGCATCCTTGTGCCCCGCGGAGCCCACACTCCGTTGCCTGTTAGTGGGCTGCAGAGCCCGCTGTGCCGTGCCCAGTGGGTCTGTATATTTGATATTCACATGCCGACGTGGAGATGAGAACGTGATCGCTTAGGGCGTCATTCCGACCTTAACGAAACTAGAATCATTCAGATGAATTTAAAGAGTTTCCTACGATTATCCTTTCTCTGCTTCTCTCCTAGCAGTTTCTTTCACTTTTAAGTAAGCCAGGATGTTCGTAGGAAATTATATGTCTAACCACAATCGAGAGAAGTTTAACTTGTAAAATGGGTCTTCCACAGGGGTCCTCGGTTTTGGAGACGATGCAGCAGAAATCAAGGTGGTTGTAGAGTGAGGGGGGCATTCAGCCCAAGGATCTAAATAAGATTAGACGTTTTAAAAGGAAAACAAACACGTCTAAGTGAATAAATCTTCAGCTGAGTAAGATCTTGTCCCAGTTACAGTTTATCAAAGGAATATGGTTGTATTTCCAGATGTATCAAATAGCTGGAGCGGAACTAACAAAAAATATTCTGTGAGAATGCAGTTTGACTATTTTTCATCAACGGCTAGCAAAAATTTGACCTCCCTCTATTTTGTTAATTAAATAAGTGTTTAAAAACTTAAAAAAAAAAAACTTATTTAAAAGATACTTTAGGAATTCCTGTCATGGCGCAGCAGAAACGAATCCAGCTAGGAACCATGAGGGTGCGGGTTCGGTCTCTGGCCTTGCTCAGTGGGTTAAGGATCTGGTGTTCCCATGAGCTGTGGTGTAGGTCGCAGATGAGGCTGGGATCCTGCATTGCTGTGGCTGTGGCGTAGGCTGGCAGCTGTAGCCCCGATTAGACAGACCTCTAGCCTGGGAACCTCTATATGCCACGGGTATGGCCTTAAAAAGCAAAATAAAATAAAATAATAAAGAACTTCTGTTTAAAAAAAAAAAGTTACTTTGATACCTGATACCTCTAGGAGTTCCTGACTTGGCAAAGTGAGCTAAGGACTCAGCACTGTTTCTGTGGTGGGCGTGAGTCTGGTCCCTGGCCTGTGCGGTGGGTTAAGGATCTGGTAGGTTTCAGCTACGGCTCGAATTCAGTCTCTGGCCCAGGAACTTCCATATGTCATGGGTGCAGACTTAAAAAAGAAAAAAAATACCTTTAGGTGTTTTTAATCACACAGTTCTGTTACCCTCTTAGTTTACTAGATGTGGTAGAGGCAGCCGTCATTATAGCGATAGTCTTCATGCTTAGCAGAGTTGAATGCAGATCTCTGGGTAAACGAGGTTTGTTGTTATTTTTCAAGCCAATTTATTTTACCTAATTTCAGGTAGAATTGAGTAGGCACTATTTAATAGAGCCCAAATCCTCAAAAGTAAGGAAAATTTGGCAGACTTTCCTCGAATGAAGTTGCTGCTGACGTTGATGAAGATGCTGACACTGACACATTGTCACCGTCACATGGCCGTTCAGAGCCAGGCTCTGTGCTAGTTATGTCTGTGTATCATTTGTACATTTGTAATTTGTAAACTGTATATTTCACTTACCCAAACCCTAGGAGGTAAAGCCTTGTTATCCTTATTTTATAGATGAAAACAGAGACACAACAAAATTGGTTTAAGTTGTACTCCCATAGATAGTTTGTGACACAGTTTTGATTTGAATTTAACTATCTGATTTCATAGTCTGGATTTTTAAAATCAACACGTGTATCTCAGTAGGAATAATATGATCTTCAAAACTGAGATTATAGCCAGGCTTATAAGATGAGTGAAGGTGCATGGATCAGACATAGGCAGAGGCAACGAAAGAAGAGGATGTGATCAGAGGTATACTTGGCACATGTGTGGTACCTTTAAGAGTGTGAAGGTTAATTGCTTGTTCTAAAATGTCAGTGAGGAACAGGAGGCTTTTACAGTAACCAAGCAGATTTGGAAGAGAACAAAACAGAAGTTCTAGAAATCATTGGGTAGATAAAACAGCAGATTAGACATAACTAAAACATTGTGAACAAAAAGGTAGATCTGAGAAAATTTGCCCAAAATAACAGAGAGGAACAGATGGAAAATATGAAGGCAAGTTATGTAACATGAATTAAGAAAGTCCTTAACCCTAATAGGAACTCCTGAAGAAGAGAATAACAATAACGAGGAAGAGGCAATAATGCAAAGAGAAAATAGCTGAGAACTTTCTAGAATCAGTGAATGACAGGGGTCCTTAAATGTAGGAGTAACAAAAAAATCTCAAACAGGGTTAGTAAAGCTAAGCGCACACTTTGGCAGATTATAGTAAAAGAGTGTTGTACAAAAGAGAAAGGCTGCTAAAGACAAGCAGGAAAAATTCAGGCCTTTCACAGTGTAACTGGTGCCAAGAAAACGGTGGGATAACCTGTAGTTGTTTGCCCAGTAAAATTACCTCAGGAGCAGGTAGTTTTGTTTCGCTCTAGAAAACAAAACTAATGTTAGTGGATATGTTTTTATATTACAAGTTGGAAGAGAGGTGGTCAGAATTAAAGCTTTGTCAGCTGGATATGAGGGTGACAGCTCAACCGCAGAAGCAGATCTTATAACTGATTACCTCTGGTCCTTGTCTCCATCTGCTGCCCCCCGCCTCCTATCCCTTTGAGATCTCAGTTTTCTGTTTTGTTTTGTTTTTTAACAATCAAAAATTTAAATTTTAAGTGAACTTCATGTCATAGAATAAACCATTCAGTGTATATATATAATGAGAAAATAAATATTAAAAGCTGGACTTAGAGGGGAGGGAAGGAAGCCTCTAGGGCTGCTGCTGGCACTGGGCAGCTTGTCATCTGCCCCAAAGGCACCGCAGGGGCTGATACTCGTGGCTGCTGCTGACCTGGTAGCAGCTCCGGGGATATTAAGGGAGGAACTGGCGCCAGCACCGGGATAACTGGAAGAACTGGGTCTGTTGTGGGCTCTAGATCTAGCTCTAGAGCTGGATGACCCTCTGGGGCCAGAGCTGGTGCCCAGGCATGACGGGCTTCAGGGCCAGGACAGTGCCCTTGCTGAGGGTGGATTAGGCCAGGACTGAGGCTGTGGGAGAAACTGGCTGAGGTTGAGGTGGAAGCATTAGGACAGGTTTCTGGGATGATTCAGGCCCTGAAATTGGAAGGAGAGCCCTGGCTGGACCTTCTCCGGATCTAGAAGTGGAGCCTGAGTATGTGGTTTCCTAGCTCTGAGCTTAAGTGACAGCTGGACTGTGAGCAGGCCCTGGCTCTGGAACTGGAACAGGCACGTTCCCTTGACCCAGCCCTTGAATGTGAAGGGGAGCTGTGCTTGAGCTTGCTCGGCTCTAGTGGGCACTAAGCTGCAGCTGGTGCTAGGTCTCCAGGTGCTTCCAGAGCTTGTTCTGGAGCTCGTGCATCTCCCTCTGCCTCCATGGGCTCCAGATGCTCCATCCGTGCCAGAAGGCGGGGCTGGTGCCCCAGGGCTGAGCCAGGCATGCTGAGCTCTAGGTAAGCCAAGGGCATCTTCAGGCAGGGAAATTCTGGGGGCTGGTGGAAATCTCAGGACGCTGGTTCAGGTGCCCAGGATGGAGGGCGTGGCCATTCTGAGCTGGTGCGGGGTGGGGGGACGGACTCCCGTCCTCGTCAGAATAAGGGAGGACGCAGCCGTACCTTTGGAACAGAAGGTACGGCGCCTGCTGGTTGGCGGCAGAAGCTCTGTAGGTACCCAGGAAGGTGGGGAGGTCGGAGGGGTTGCCCAGCCAGGCAGGCACCAGCTTTCCCACCAGCCTCTCCTGCCTGCGTCCCTGGATGCTCCCTGCCATGCAAGTCCCGTTCCTGGCCATTGCTGAAACCTCTCCCCCCGAGTGTGGCCTGGACCCTGTTCGTGATGTGGGCACTTGACCCTCCTGTAGGGAGGTGGAGCAGGGGGCTCCGTGGACTGGCCTCTGTCGGGTCTCCTGTGTGGGGCCCTGTTCTGCATCCTAGATGAGTCGCTGTGTCTCTCAAGGCCTGTCTGACCCCCCACCTGCACGGGCTGGGGGTGGGAGGGCAGTCTCGCATGTACTTCTAGGGGTGCCCTCGGGCACAGGCGGGACAAGGCTTAGCCCTCTGCCTGCTCACTGGTGGAGTCTGCCAAGTCCACCCCTGTCTCGGCTTCAGGGCCTGGCCAGGCTCCCGCGCCGTGCAACCTGAGACTCTGCTGCGGGTCCTCACTTGGCCTCTGCACTGTGCGTGCGGGGGGCCTCCTGGGAGGGGGCCCTGATCTCACCATGAGCAAGAGTCAGCAGACACTACCAGTGGGAAGATTAGAGCCCCAAGACTCTCATGAGATAGAAAAATTTGGTGAAACTTTTGTAAAAGAGGTTCTTATAAATTGGTTAAAGACCTGAAAGATTGTATTGACCTTAACTGAATAAGATGCTATGAAAAAAATGACAGGAAAATTAGAAAAAACAATATAAAAAGTTTCTAATCAGGTTTCTGTTTCATAAGTACTCAGGCTGGGGTCTGACTTGACAGTCTCTTCTCTGTTGCCAGCCTTCTTGCTCGTTGAATAGGATAGCGCTTCATCTCAGCTCCCTTTTTGCCTTGATTTTTTCCAAAGTTTCACTTGCTCGAGCCTGGCCACACTAGTACTCTTCCTAGCTCTTGAACAAGCCACGTGAATGGTTCCTGGTGCCTTTGAACTTGATGTTGATCTACTGCATATGCTTCTCCGCTGCGTGTGGCGTGGCTCGGACCTCCCTTTGTTGAGGGCAGCTGCGCTGCTGTCACCTCACTCCTTCACCTTCTCCAGCCTTGCTGTCTGTAGAGTCCACTGCCCACCTGAACAGGCCTGGTCTCTGCTCTGCTTCTTGGCTCTGGTCATGCCTGATAGATAGTAGGCACCCGGGGGAAAATTCAGATGGAGATTGAGTCAGCGATATGAAATTATCAACTAGGAACTGAACAGTACTAGTTTATGTTAATAACAGTATTCTCAGTTTAACATGCTGTTCACTCTGTGTCAGACGTTGTGTGAGAAGCTTAATAACTTTCCTGAGATCACACAGCTTGAAAGGGGCAGCGTGGAAGCGGAGTCACGTGCTCAGCTCTTCTCTGTCCCTGTGTTAGGTGTGTGCCTACAAACCACAGAACATCGATCGTTGCTCCTCTCACTAGCAGACCTCCTCTCAGTCCGCAGATGGGCGTGTGAGGCGGTTCTAGCTTTAGTTCTGAGAAGTAGGTTATTAATACTCAGATGAAAGTGCCAGGACCATCAGAATACTTGGGTCTTAGCTTCCACACCTATGGGGTTGTTGAACTTAGACTTTTCCTGTCCACACTATCTGTTCATATTGTTAAATAAACCTGATATTTAAACTTGTTTGAGTCTTTATTTTTCCCGTTTTTTTTTTTTTGCTTTTTAGGGCCATACCTGCGGCATATGGAAGTTCCCAGGCTAGGGCCCAAATCAGAGCTGCAGCTGCCGACCTGCACCACAGCCACAGCAACTCAGGAGCCAAGCCACATCTGTGACCTACACCACTGCTCATGGCAACACCAGATCCCCAGCCCACTGAGTGAGACCAGGGATCGAATCCACATCCTCATGGATTCGTTTACTACTCAAAGTTTCGTTTCCGCTACACCACATGGGAACTCCTGACTATTCCTTCTTGAAGTAACTTTGTTGTAACCACGACTTGTCGCTGAGGAAAAGAAGGGCTGGCTTGATAAATGGCTATCCTCCTAGAAGAGTAACAACAAAATTAGATCCTACCTTGAATGGTACACAGAAATTCACTTGAGGTGGGTCAGGTTTTTTATACGAGAGAGAAAGTGTAATAGAAAATACAGTCGAGGGTGTCTTTGGCCTCCAAATGTTCATTCTAAAAGACAAGAAAAGCAGATTTTACTTTATTGGGATGAAGACATTCTGTTTATCAAAAGATGTATTTTAAAAGTGCAGAAACAAGTTCCCACTGTGAGAAGATATTTGCGGCACGTGTGTTGGACAGAAGATGGTGTCAGGAGCTCTGCTGGTCAATATGAAGACTGTAAGCAGCTCAACATGTGGGCAAGGTGTTTTCATAAAAGAGAAGACAGCGTTGACGAGTGGTCACTGGAAGAGCGTGAGCTTCTTTAGTGACCAGCGAGATGCTCGTCCGGACCCTTGGTTTCCACCTTACACTGTCTGGTTGGCACAGGGCTAGTTGCCTGACGGTGTTGGAGAGGCTGTGGTCTGACAGGACCTGGCCTACACCACTGGGAGGAATGTAAACTGGGGAAAGGCTTGGTGTCCTGCAGCCCTGCTGTTCCACTTCAAGTTCTGTCCTCAAGAGACTTAACATTTCTTTACTAGGCTGGAGACCCAAAAATGTTCATACACAGAACCAGCGATGGTTGCGTCAGCTGTGGGATGTTACACAAATCAGAGTGGATGAAGTGTAGGGACTTGCAACAGTGTGGGTGAATCTCAGCCACAAAGCCCAGGATGGCAAAGAAGCTCTCAGGACAGCGTTGCAGATCCACTAAAAAGCAACACCATTGAATTACACACTTTAAACTCATTAAGGTTTTTTCTTTTTCTTTTCTTTTTGGTCTTTTTAGGGCTGCACCTGCAGCATATGTAAGCTCCCAGACTAGGGGTTGAATCCGAGCTGCATCTGCTGGCCTGCAACACAGCCACAGCAACACTAGATCTGAGCGTCTGTGACCTACACCACAGCCCACAACAACACCAGATCCTTTAACCCACTGAGTGAGGAGGCCAGGGATCGAACCTGCATCCTCATGAATACTAGTTGGGTGCTTAACCCGCTGAGCCACAATGGGAACTCAAGTTAACTCAGATTTGATAACAATTATCTGGAGTCACCTCCACGGAGTGGGCTGACTTCTGAGTGGATGAATCAGATACAAATGGACTGAGAGCTTTGGGGGAAATGGCTCAGTCCTTTCAGATGTGGGGTTTGGGGCTTTGAGAGCCAGGCTTAAGAGGCTCTCTCGGCATTTGGGCAGGTATTGTGGGGCTTGTTCAGAGCCCATGAAAAAAACTTTCCATTGTTAGAAGGTGGGGTTCAGGTTCTCCTGCTCACGGCTGCGGAACAGCTCCTTGCTCTGCAAAGAGGTGATTTTTTTTTCCCAGATCTTTGCAGGAGAAAAAGTCTTTTATATAGAGGAAAGGTATCCTTTTTCAGAAATGACAAAGGAAAATGACTAGTGATAGCTTAGAAAGTTTTAGATTGTATTTTGATAGTTTTCTGTGTTATCTTGAAATGACATTTCAAGTGCTTATACCTTAATTTGAGAAGCCAGTCTTTCATTATAACACTGAATTCAACAAGAGTTCTTAAAAAGATTTAAAGCAGTAAGACTGTCAATAGAGGAATATTCTGATAAATTTAGAAGTGACATCTTTAAAAAACAGGATGGACTTCCAAATTTGCTTACATATTAATTGAACACGTGCTGGACGGTGCCGCAGCAGACACCGACATCACAAAGCTGAACAAGGTTCTGTCTGTCTGTGGCCACACAGACCTGGTGTTTACTGACCAAGCCGGTTAAGACTGGCTCTGGCGGGTAGCTGTTACCGTGGTTACAGTGCAGTCAGTCTCAGGCGTGTGGGAATTTCGTTGTATTCTCAGAATGTAACACAAGTTGCAAAAACAGTACACAGAAATCCTGGGTGCCCTTTGGCCGGCTTCCCTGCATGTTAAAATCTCCCTTAAATAGCACGGTTATTGAAACCAGGAGCTTGGCATTGATGGTATCGGTAGGTAGTCTGCAGAATCACCACTTTCACAGCCGTCAGCCTTCCGGCCTGGGCCCCACGTCAGCCCCGCAGTGCTTCTCGTGTCTCGTGGCCTTAGGTCGTCTAATCTGGGGCAGGTCCTCTGGCTGTCTTTGTCCTTCATGACCTTGACCCTTTTAAAGAATACTGGCTGGTTATTTGTACTGTGTCCCTCAGTTTGGGTTTGTCTGCTGTCTGTGGGTTTTATGTTTTTTTGTTGCATGATTATATTGAGCTCTTAGGCATTTGGGGAAAAACACCACAGTCAAGATGTTGGTTTTCTTGTTGCATTTTATCAGGAAGTCTTTGAGGACAATGTGACTCATTTTACTGCTGGTTTTAATTCGGATTGTCTCTGTAGCTTCATGAGGTTGTACTTTATTTCACATAATCTGGCCAGGCAGTCCTTCTCAGTATCAGGGTTATCAGAATCTTCATCTCACTCCTTTTCAGACACATTTCCTGCCCCTCACCACCGCCTGCTGGTCAGCTTGCAGGTGTTCCGGTGCTCGGAGCTGGAGGGAAGACTGAGGAAGTTAGATGGCGGTGGCCTTACGTAAGAGTAGAAGCAGAAGTATGGCTTTGGTCGGGGCGAGCTCAGTTAGCTGCCCTCCAGAGGCCCACGGAGCGCCTGGAGAACTGGAGACGGGTCTCGGGATGCAGCGAGCCCGTGACGGCCTGTGTGGTGGAAGAGAAGGGGTGTGGGGCTGTCAGGTGCTTGGGTTAAGGCCTGGGGGGAGGTGCCTGGACTAGAATTAAATGCGGAGACCTTGAGCAGCGTTTCAGGAGGCTTGTGAGGGGGAATAGCTACCCTGTAGTGGGTCAAAGCAGGGGCCGGACCGCTCAACCCGGGATAAAGGCCTTGCCGACCGCCGCTAGCAGGATCAGCTTCTGTCCGTCTCCTGAGCCACCGGTACTTCTCTTAGTTTCGTTCTGCCTTGTCATTCATGTGGGTTCCTGCTGGAGTGGAATCCCAGGCCCACCTCTTAATAGCTGTGGGAAAATTATTACCTCATTCCCTAAAATTCTTTTTTCCCCCATCTTTGAAAATAAGGTGAAATAGTAACTGGCCAGTATTTCTCTCCAGTCAGTGTCTGGGCTGCCTCTGGCCCCTGTCGTCTGCTCTGCATAGTCTCTTCGCCTGACTAGACCTCAGAAATGTGGGGTCACTACTCTGGCCGCAGTGCTCCCGGGGCTTCCTCCCCACTGGGGATGAGCCGCACCGCCGTCGTGGTGAGGAGGGGCCCTGCGATCTCCACCTGCTCGGAAGCGCCCCTGCTCACGGCCCTCGCTCAGCGGGCTGCAGCTGCATTGTCTTCCCCAGCATCCTGTGGCCCGATGGGCTTTTCCCGTGCTCTTCCCAGTGCGCATCCGCAAAACTCCCTTCCGTTCTTCCTTTAGATCTTCATTCAAGGATCACTGAGCAGAGTCAGAGCATCCTTCGCCGACTCCCTTTGCAAAACAGTGCCTCATCCTCTGTCTTTCCCCTGCCTTGCTTGTTTGTCTTCATCACATTACCTACCTGCCACCTCACACGTACTGATGTGTTTGCTGTCTGGCTCTCACCACCAAATAGCAACTTTCTGAAGGCTGGTCCTTTGTGCCTGTTTTACTCACTAATGTGTCCCCAGCCCCTTGAATTGTACAGATGACTGGTGCTAATAAATATTTGTTGAGTAATGACTGACGTGATAAATACGCCATAGGGATCACGGATGAGGGCCTGTGACTCTTCAGCTGTTCTGTATCTGCCAGCTCAGCATGTTCACTCGCCCAGCGTCCTCGTAAGGAAATTGAGGCACAGAGAGGTGATGGCAGACAGTGAATAAGTGATGAAGCCAGAATTCAAGCACAGGTGGTCTTGGTCCGGAGCACATGTTCTTTCTGCTTCTTGGAGGGTCGCTGCTGATTAAAAGAAGTCAGCTGGTGGAAATGCTGATCACATTTTTTGTCATGTTCCAAGTAGTCACTGAGCATTAGTTGATATCAGCATAAAATCAGAGAGCTAGATGTTAAGAACATGGATGTGTAGCCGGGCTGCCACATGTGTGATTTTGGACCAGTTTTTTTTTTTTATCATTAAAATACCAAAGCCTCCTGTAGCCTGTTTGATTATGGAACTCACAGCCTTGGAACTGGTTGCCTCTTCTACCGGGCCATCATTTTCCTAGTCTGCTAGATAGGAATAATTTTTATTCTCAGATTATGTTGAATAGAGAAATGGTGCGTATTAGGTACTTGGTAAGTCCTCAATGCAAAATAAATGAAATCCTTGCTTCTATAAATAGTTGCCCAATGTAGAATAAGTTAGTGAACTCCCGAAATTTAAAGTGAAGTGGAACCTCATTGTCTGGCAATTGTATATTTTCATAAGATAGACACTTAAAAAATCCCAGCAGAACTTGTATACATATATCTTGCATTTTTCCACCCTTAATTGAACTAAAAAAGTTGTATTGATTACTTTGCTTTTATTATTTTCGTCATAAGCCTAATACATTTTTATGGTTTTTTTGTTTTTTGTTTTGTCTTTTTAGGGCCGCACCCACGGCGTATGGAGGTTCCCAGGCTAGGGGTCGAATCGGAGCTGTGGCTGCCGGCCTACACCACAGCCACAGCAACAACACCATATCTGAGTCGCATCTGTAGCCTACACTACAGCTCACGGCAGGGCCAAATCCTTAACCCACTGAGCGAGGACAAGAATTGAATCTGCATCCTCATGGATACTAGTCAGACTTGTTTCCGCTGAGCCACAACAGAAGCTCCCTAATGTATTTTTAAAAGACCAATTTATGAAACTTTTAGAAAAAATAAATATCTTTATAACTTTCATGTAGGCAAATATTTTATAAACAAAGCACTAAAAGAATTTACTGAAAAGAAAAATAGGACTGCATAAAAATTATAAACTTTATTCCTCAAAAGGCTATTAAAATAAAAAGATTTTAAAGATAATTGTTGAAAGGTACCATTAATATAATGAAAAGCAAGGCCTTGAGTCAGGGGGTGGGGGCGTTCACGAAGTCTAGTAAAGGCCTCTCATCCAGAACATGTAAAGAATACCTGCAGATCTTTTAGCGCAAACAGGAGAGGAGAAAGGACCAAAGCTTTAGCAGACACTGCACTAAAGGAGAAAGCCGGAGCTGCCGGTTACCGTATGACGAAGTGCACGTGTGCATTATCCATCGGGAAGTGCTAGTGAAAACCACTTGACTGAGATGAGTGGGGTGGAGGCGAGGGCGTCCCGGAGCCGGCGCAGCCCGGGCTTGGGAGTGAAGCTGCTGCCCTGCTTTAGCTTCTGTCTGTGACGTGTGCCCTGGCTGCGGTATCCTGCGTGTGCTCCTTAGAGCCCAGCACTGGTGCTCCTGCGTGTACACACAGCAGACATGCGTGCGTGTGTTCATGTGGCGGACACGCACACACACACACAAGAGATACAGACAGAATGTTCTGGTGAAATTCGTGGTTTTGACCATTCTTGAAGTTTGGCTGCCTGAGCAAAATTACTTTCTTAGAGGAAGAGAAAGTGTTCATAGCAGCATGATTCTGAAGAGCCCCAAAGTGGAAACCACCCCAGTGTGGATGTGTAATTATACATCATGCGGTTGGCTCTTGTCAGCCATGAGCAAACTGCAGTGACCCCATGGGGTGACGCTTATGAGCCTGAAGTTGGCTGAAGGAAGCCAGGCACAGAAGGGGACCTTCTGCGTGGTCCCAGGCAGTAGAGCTCAGCCGGGGGTGAGGGTAGCCTGGGGAGGTGAGCAATGCTGTCCCTGGGCGGTGGGGCTGGAGGGACTTCGGGCGCCTCTGGGCTTCTCATCACGCTGTCTCCTGCAGAATCTTGGGACCGAAACACACACACGCACACTTTTATGCTGAAAGATCAAATTTTGCATTATATTTTGATTATATTTAACTTATTTTTAAATAATATTGCAGGGTAATTGGCAATGCCATACTCACAATAATATTATTGTAAACTCTGAATTGAGAAATTTACTTATTTCTGATTCTTTTATTTTGCTAATTATTTTTTAGATACGAATTGAGAATTCGTTATTTGCCAAAAGGATTTCTAAGCCAGTTTACTGAAGACAAGCCAACTCTGAATTTCTTCTATCAGCAGGTACAAGAAGTGCTTTAATATCCTTCTTTTTGGTGTTTCTTTGAATGCTGTTTATTTCATGGTTTTATTTTAGAATTAGAGTAAACCTAGCATTTGGGAGAATATAAATTTGTCACTTTATGGCAGTGAGAGTCTTTTAACTAGTAAGAAATGATGAATTTTTGACACTTTGTAAATTGTTGTATGCTTGGGTAAATCTTAAAAGATAATTTTAAGTGGAGACAGTAAATTCGCAGGGACACAACCATTGTTCTGTCTTTAATTCCAGGATTATTATCATGCCTGAATATCAGCAAATATGTCAGATGTTTATTCAGAGCCAACTATATCCATGTAATCTTGAAAGCAATTTGTGTAATAGAACTAGAATTGAATTTTTTACACTTAAGGGGATAGCTTTCTTTTTACCATGTGAAGTATTAGGCAATATATATGTGTAACATAAATGAACCAAAACAATTTTACAGTTAAGTAAGTGTTATTTGTACGTATTTGTGAAGAGTGCAGAAAAAAGTCTTAATTTATGTGTATAATTTTGCAATTGAAATGCACTTCGTCTTTTTTATTTTTGTAAAATTATTCATTAAATGTCTACTGTGGATCAAGAATGCAGAAATTAATGACGTAACGTGCACTTTTCAATTCCTCAGTCCAGCGGGCTGTCTGTAAACAGCTGCTTTGTGTTCAGTCCAGTGTCTTTTAGCCAGACGCTGTGACGGGCTGTGGGTGTGGGAGGGACGGCATGCTGACATGGGAGGTTTGGAACCCCGTGGTCCCTGCAGAGTGTCACATGAGGACTCTTCCGCTTCCCAGGTGAGATAGAGGGACGCCTTTAAACCTGAGCTGAAGCTGGTGAGAGAGATGGGACCACGTCATGTAAAGAGAGGGTTTTAGGTTTTCTCCTGCAGGTTATTGGGAGCATTGAAATTATTTAATTAGCAAATATCTGATCAGATTTTAAAAAACAGCTCCTTGATGCGATGGCAGAGGCGGAGGTGGATTGGGTCTTTAAAAGGCTGCAGGCAAATTGGGGGCGGGCTCTGCAGCCGTTCGGGCGGAGTTAGAGGGTGGAAGAAGGTCTCATGGCGTGGTGGTGAGCAGGTTTGGTGGCGGGTTTGCTGGGACGCTGAGGCCGGGGGCCGAGGGCAGGATCCAGCTCTCTGGCTGACCTCTCGACTGTGAGGTAGAGTCATGTAGGAAGCGTAGTGCCAGGCGTTTGCAGTAACTGGAGTTGATGGGAGGGGGTTCCTTTGCCCAAGTGGAGAGAGAGAAGCCATGTTTGCCTTCCAGCTGCACGTGCGGCGGGGCACGCCTTCTGCAGGGGCTTCTGCTGTCTTACTACCGCTCCGCCTTTGGTCTGCTGAGCGGCGCGTTTGGCTGAACGAGGGGACAGGAGAGTTTCGTTAACCTGCTTACTTACATTGCACTTTTCTCGCCTTTAGATGCTCTATATCACTGGTATGGTTTCTTTGAAAAAATCCACCCACTCCGGTTACCTGTGACTACTTCAGTGACATTGATTTCTGGAATGTGTGATACGGGCCTAAATAGCTCACCGTTCCTCCTTTTTATAATTTCTAGGCTAACCTAAAAGACAGCACCTTTTTGTTCCCTTTCACACTGTTACTAGGTTGTCCTAGTTCTTCCTTTCGGAAGACCTTGCTTCTGTACCTGTGATTAAAAGTTAATACATGTCCTGGTGTATCCCGGGTTTTCTCCCGCTAATAGCGGTCTGTGTGCTTCAGGTGAGTGGTCTTTTAAAACCCGAGGCGTGTGAAGGGTAGCGAGCCTGTGCTGGGCTTGTTCTGCATCTCACAGCTCCGATTCTAGGCGCCTCCCCAGGCTTCTTTGTGCTCGATTGTCTCATCAGCTCAGACACCTACCGCGCAGGCTCTTTAGTTGACCTCACGAGACAGGACTGTCTGTAGACAGTGAGCACCGGGCTCGGAGGCTTCAGCCTTTACCTTCTGCTCTTAGGATGCAGGTGTGAGCCATGCACTGTGGGCCGGTACTCACCCTCTCGTCCCGTGTGCTCTCTCTGAGCCTTCCAGCCCTGCCACCGCGCCCTCTGCTTTCGTCCCTTCCAGCCCTGCCACCGCGCCCTCTGCTTTCGTCCCTTCCAGCCCTGCCACCGCGCCCTCTGCTTTCGTCCCTTCCAGCCCTGCCACCGCGCCCTCTGCTTTCGTCCCTTCCAGCCCTGCCACCGCGCCCTCTGCTTTCGTCCCTTCCAGCCCTGCCACCGCGCCCTCTGCTTTCGTCCATTCCTAGTTTCTCTTCATCAGCCTGTCCCCTTTTAAATTTGTTTAAATTGTTAAATACATTTTTAGAAAGTCCAGAAAATACTCTATACATTACTTAAATGATCTCTCACCTAGTAGTAACTTTCATTTTGTGTACGCTTTTATAATATCCTAGCAAGTACCTATCATTTAAAAGAAATAGAGAGGAGTTCCCGTTGTGGCTTAGCAGTAATGAACCCAACTAGTATCCATGAGGACTCGGGTTCGATCCCTGGCCTCACTCAGTGAGTTAAGGATCCAGTGTTACCATGAGCCGGGTATAGGTTGCAGACACGGCTCGGATCCCGTGTTGCTATGGCTGAGGTGCAGGCCAGCAGCTGAGCTCTGATTCAGCTCATAGCCTGCGAACTTCCATATGCTGCAGGTGCGGCCCTAAAATGACATAAAGAAAAAAAGAAATGGGAGTTCTTGTTGTGGTGCAGTGGGTTAAAAAGGACCCAGTGTTGCCGCAACTATGTCTCAGATCAGTCTGTGGCCTGGGAACTTCCATGTGCTGCAGGTGTAGCCATTTAAAAGAAAAAGGAAAGAAAAAAGAAGTGTGGCCATGGTGAGTCCTCCTTCCTGTTGGTTGTCAGTGTTACGCTCATCCCTGCCTGTGTCTCGGGCTTAGGTGACAGTAAGTGGAGGGAGGTGAAGATCGTGTGAAAACTGCAGAGAGGAAAGGAAAAAAGAAAACACTGTGACTTCTCAGAACTAATGAGTTAGCATGTATACTGACAGCCTTAAATATGTTCAAATTTGTGTATGACAGCATTTGACATTGACAGTTTTGTAAGTAAAAAATAGTTTTACACTGGCAGTTTCAGATGTTAGAACTAGTAAGTCTACTCTTGGGGATTCATTCTATAGAAATAAGGTTCCCTGTGTGTGTGTGTGTGTGTGTGTGTGTGTGTAGGGTGTGCTCCAGGGCATGTTATGGTAGGGGATGGGAAGTGGGAACCATTGCAAATGTCTACCAGTAAAAGGCCGCTTAAATAAGTCTGCTGAGTTCCAAATCCAGGCATTCTTTGTGACGAGTGTGCTGTTGTTTAAAACAGGCCAGGTGTGAAATAAAACATGTAATATAGTCCCATTAATGTCAAAAGAATGTATATATTTTTATTTTCACCCCCATCTGACAAAGTTAGAAATAGTCTGATTTTTGCATTGCTGCTTTGGCAGTAATTAAACCTTTATTTGACTTTTTTTTTTTTTTTTGTCTTTTGAGGGCCACACCCGCAGCATATGGAGGTTCCCAGGTTAGGGGTCCGGTGGGAGCCGTAGCTGCCAGCCTACACCCCAGGCACGACAACTTGGGATCCGAGCTGAGTGTGCGACCTACACCACGGCTCATGGCAACGCCGGATCCCCGACCCAGTGCCCGAGACCAGCAGTCGAACCCGCAGCCTCATGGATTCTCGCCAGGCCCGTTTCTACTGCGCCGCCGTAGGAACCCCCTACTCCCTTCGTCCTCGTGTGTCTGGAGGTCTGTCAGGGCTCCCTGCCACCCCTTGATGGGTCTTCTCTGGCTGTGCGGTGCAGGGCTCAGTTTGTGCCATTCCCAGCTCCTGGGTCTCTGTGTTCTTTCTTCCTGCTTGAAAGCTAGTGTTGCTGGTACAGAACCGGTGGCAGTTGTTTTCCTCAGAACTGGGGTGGTGTTTTCTGCTGCCTTCGATTCCTGTGGCTGCTGACGGGAAGCTGGCTGTCCTAGTCTGTGTCTGTAGACATCTGTCTTCTCTCTCTGCGTGACTTTAAGGCTGTTACTGCGTCCTCAGCGTTTTGCAGTTTTATTACAAACTAGGTGTGGATTCCCACTGTTTTTGCTGCTTCATCTGTGTTGCTCAGGTAGAACCCGAGGGTCCCTGTCTTTCCTAGATTCTTAACCCACTGAGCAGGGCCAGGGATCGAACCCATGTCCTCATGGATACTAGTCGGATTCATTTCCGCTGAGGCACAACGGGAACTCCAGCTGTGACCAATTTGATGTCTAGTGCATTTGTTGAACTTTATTTATTTGTTTATTTATTTTTTGTCTTTTTGCCTTTATGTAGTGCCACACCCGCGGCATATGGAGGTTCCCAGGCTAGGGGTCTAACAGGAGCTGTAGCCACCAGCCTACACCACAGCCACAGCAACATGGGATCCGAGCCACGTCTACAACCTTCACCACAGCTCACGGCAACGCCGGATCCTTAACCCACTGAGCAAGGCCAGGGATCGAACCCGCAACCTCATGGTTCTTAGTCGGATTCGTTAACCACTGAGCCACGAAGGGAACTCCTATTTATTTTTTTTAAAAGTTTTATCCTCCCCCCTGTTTTTTCAGTCTGCCAGGCCATCTTTTATGGCCCTTATTATCTATTAATTTTTCTGCCTTTTAATTTTTTTTTTATCTTTTCCTATGGGGTCCTGTCTCTGTTCTGCATGTGATTGTAACACATGGCATCTGGGCTTTCCCCTTTTGGCATTGCCCGCACTGACTCTTATTAACAGCGGCATCTTTTTGCGTGTGTTTATTAGGAACCTGGCGTTTTGAGGAACTTCACGTGTGGGAATCTTGAGGGTCTGCAATGGGGAATGGTGGATGCTGCTGTTATTTCCTTTTTAGAAGAGTCTCTGTTTTTATTATTTTGGTTCTTTTATCAGAATAGAAATAAAAGAATTATGTTTAGATTTCCTCTATGCCAGTCCCATCTCTTGAAAGAGAAAGAAAACTCACCGTAAACTACTTTGATCCTATTATTTTATTTTGAAGTTTCACCCCAGCGCACTCATCATCTTTCTGTTTTGGAGAGAGTCAGGAGGGAGAGGGCTGGCGGTGGCGTGCTGCGTGTTGGGTTCCTGGGGGGAGATTATTCTGCAGACGCACACACGTTCATTGAAAGGTGTCCTGAATGTGACTGCCAGGCTCACATATCACAAATGAGTCACTAAATGTTTTTGACCCATTTTAGAATATGCTGAATGATATTATTAATCAGCACACTCTAAAAATAGACCAGAATCCTGTTATAACCTTCTTTCTTCACTGTAGAGCCGGAGTCTGAAGAAAGGTTTTTGATGACAAAGTTAATGGCATATTATAAAACATGAATAGTATGTTTAACCTTGAATTTGAAATTTTTCTTTGTCATATAACATTCTTTTCTTCTTTATCTCTCTGATTTGTTAAAGGTGTATCTGATTGGCGACCTTTTGCAAACAGCAGTGGCCATCAGTTTGAAGGGTTCTGTCCACGTTTAGTCCAGAAGGTGTCGTATTAACTATATTTCCATTGAGGATGCTGAACTAGTTTGGAAACTGTGACACCACTGGCATTTTCCGCTTTTAAGATGCCTGGGTCTGACACGAAGCTCTCCTTGTTTTCTCCTACAAAAATATATTAAGATTAAAAATGAGTATATCCACGTATTTGCTCTTTAAAAACATTAAATGTAGCACAGTTCGTGGTTTATTTGACAAAGAGTTCCAGTAGGACGCTGAAGAAGATACTGAGTCCAGAACCATAACTTGTATGGTTTGGAACCTAAACTGCAGAAATACGTGAGGTGCCAGGGCACACTTAGTTTTTGTTGATCAATCTTTCCTGCTATTTTTAGTCCCCCCACCTTTTTTTTGCTTTTCTTTTCAGGGCCCCATCTGTGGCATATGGAAGTTCCCAGGCTAGGGGTCGGAGCTGCGGCTACCGGCCTACACCACAACCACGGCAACGCCATATCCTTAACCCACTGAGCAAGGCCAGGGATCGAACGTCTGTCCTCATGGATACCAGTCAAGTTAGTTACCGCTGAGCCACAAGGGGAACTCCTTTACTCCGATTTTTAGTTTTTACATGTCTTTATTCAGATAATTGTATTATCAAAAATGATTTCTTTAACTGTATTTTCTTGGCTGTAAAGCTTGCCGTCAGTTAAAACATCTTGAAATGGTAGCTCCAGGTGGGAAATTTTACTTTAAAATCTGACATTTTCAATGTGGGATATCAGCTGTCCTTTTCCAGAAAGAGGGGAAAATTAATTGTGTATCTGACTAGTTAGAAGATGTATTTTCTGTACGTCTTGAGTAGATTTATTAATGTACATTTCCATAATGTAATCTCCTTTACCACTCCTGTGTGTTTTTGGTGATTAAAGAAGCACTGTGGTTATCGAGGACTTAAACCGTCGTATTTATACTATCAGACCCATGTTTTCTGTTCATCCTTCTCTACAGAAGCCTTTAGAAATAGGAAGGCAGAAATGGTCCTTATTGAGCGGTTACTCTTCCCTGCCTTTACCTGTGCCTTCAGTCCTCCTCGGGCCTTTGACGTGCTCTTCTCTTGGCGGTCCCCAGTACCAGCCTCAAGCCCGGTCATCCATCAGAAGGATGTACAGGGCCCAGAGGCTGTTACATTTGTGGCCCTAGTTTATTGTAGCAAAAAGGTACGGAGGAAGGGCAGCAAAGGGGAAAGGATGTGGGGTGACATCTGGAGGAAACTAAGAGAAGCTTCCTGGCTCCCCTCTCAGGGGAGTCACGTGGGCCAGCAACAGGTGCAAGGGCTGGCTAGCTTGGGGCCCTCTTGAGCATGGGTGTTAAAGGTTTTTATTGGGCTCCATCTCGTGAGCATACAGCACCTCCTGGGACCTCAGGGAGACAGGTTCCAGCCCCAGGGACAAAAAAGCAGGTGTTCATCGTAACAGCATTGTTCACAGAAACTACACAGTCAGACCGGTAGCGGGGTGCCAGGCTTCAGCGGTGCAGAAGGACCTTTAGCAGGACATTTCAGGAGTTCAGGTTCCAGGCAGCCAAGAGCCAGTCATCGTTTTGAGAACGTTTGAGCAACCCAGGTCTGCTGAATTCGCACTTTTCTGCATGACTCCCCTTCTTTTCCTAGATTTAGATAATTTCTTTTCATTCACTAACTGTCTTTCTTTAATTGAAATAGTTTATTTATAGTGTTGTGTTAGTTTCCGGTATATAGTGATTCGATCATACATATATTTATTTTTTCTCCTGTTCTTTTCCATTATGGTTCGTTATGGGACATTGACTGTAGCTGCCCGTGCTGTACGGTAGTGCCTGTGCTCATCTCTCTGAGGTGTGGTAGTTGGTATCAGCTGATCTCAAGCTCCTGATTTACCTTTCCCCGCCCCCTTTGCCCTTCTGTCTCCACGGGATTGTTTTGTCTGTGTAAAGCCTTCCATTGCATCTGTACATTTCTCATATAGCACATAATTACTCTTAATATTTTATAAAAGTTAGTTTTCAGAGGTGTAATTTTACATATAATGAAAATCACCAATTTCAGTGGACATCTCAGTGACTTCTGACAGATGTGTGTAGTCAAGCAGTTTCCATCACAATCGTGATACAGTACAATATAAAAACAAGGGAAATGACAAAGGCACAGTACTACTCAGTAGACTAGAGATCATATTCAGATTTCACCAGTTTTTACACTCACTGGTGTATTTGTTTGTAAGAGTGTGTGTAGTTCCCTCCCGCTTTGTCCTAGGTATAGGCTCGTGTGACTGCCGCCAGAATTAAGCCCCGCATCCGGAGAGGCTCCCTGTTGCTCTGTGGGCAACCCCCCGCCCCGCCGCTCTGGCCCCTGGCGGTCACGGGTCTGTGCTCCGCACCTTATGTTTCCCTGTCGTTATCTGTTGTCCCCACTAATGGACTGTGCAGTCGGGGAGGACAAAGATGAAGTGTATCTTCACCATTGTGTGCACAGCACAGTGAGACATGGGTTTTAGGTGCCTAGTTTATTTTTTGGAATGACTTTCTAGCGATGATTGAGTTTTAATGCTAATGCCTTGACCTGCAAAAATATTGATGAGATTTGTTAGAAGATGCCAAAAAAAAAAAAAAAGCCAAGAAACAAAGGAACTGTATGCCTTTGGGATTTGAGAAATCAGATTGGGGTGTGTGTGTGTGTGTGTGTGTGTGTGTGTGTGTGTGTACATGTGCACACTCTGCCTTAAGTCTTCTTTTAAAAGATTGAGGTGATTCTTCAAGTACGTCTGGTATAATTTGTTGTTACCTTCCCTTATAAATGGACAGGAAAAAGAAACGGTGTCATACAGATTTTCTAACTTTGGTCCTCTCGTTTTACAGTCTGTCCTCAGCATAACATCAGAGCAGTTATTTTCAAATCAGAATTTACCCACCCTTACATCCCTGTAAGTTCCTTATACAAGTTGTATTCTCTGCTGTATCGGGCACATGGTAGGCATTCAGTAAATATGTGCTGAATGACTTGCTGAGTTGTGGAAAAAGCATAGGACTCAGCATAATTCTTTATGTATTTATATAGCTTAACTGTACAAGAGAAAAATTGAGTTTGTTTTAATTGGGAGCTGCCATTGAGTTCCTTCTGTATACAGACGCCCCACTCTGACCAGATAAACTCAGGCGTGCTTGACAGTTCCTTCTGTATACAGACGCCCCACTCTGACCTGATAAACTCAGGCGTGCTTGGCAGTTGAGCAAGCCTGACACACTTCCTTGAATCGCTCGGGTGAAATATATAAATGGTAATACACACACCTGTCTGCCCTCAGATCCATCTTTTTCTTTCCCTTTTTTTTTTTTAAATTTTTATGGCTACCCCTGTGGCATACAGAAGTTCCCAGGCTAGGGGCTGAATTGGAGCTGCAGCCGAGGCCTACACCACAGCCTCAGCAATGCCAGATCCGAGTGGCATCTGTGACCCATGCCACAGCTTGTGGCAACACCAGCTCCTTCACCTACTGAGCAAGGCCAGGGATCGAACCTGCATCCTCACGGATGCTATGTCAGGTTTTTAACACCCTGAGACCATGGGAACGCCTAAGCCCCATCTTCTTTACACACATACCAAGGATTTTCAGATTTTCTTTTTGATAAATCTGTGTAGCTGACAAAGTATTCAGAAAAGACCAAAGCAAAACAAATCTCATGTGGTAGCCAAAGCATTGCCTTGGCCTATGGATAAATTATGTAGTGATTTAAGATTAGTACTTTTTATTAGAGATGTGAGTGGCTTTTATATTAAAACCTGTTAATATAATTGTGTTATAGTTATGATATATAATTATATATTCTCTCTTAATTCTCTTGCAGAATAAGATGAAAAAAACTCATGAGTATAAATATAATGCTTGCCTGTAGAAGGAAGTCCATTTTTTTCTTTTACTTTTTAAATTTCTTTTATTTATTTATCTTTTTGGCGGCTCCTACAGCATATAAAAGTTCCTGGGGCAGGGATTGAGCCCACGCCACAGCAGAGACAATGCCAGGTCGTTAACCTGCTGTGTCACCAGGGAACTCCAGACACGTCCCATTTTTTAGGTAGGAAATTGAAATCAACATGGAAACTAATTAAACAGAAAACAACCATCAGAGGTCCTTTCTTAAAAGACTTGCAAATTTGCTGGCCTTGGAGTTAATAAACAGTAGTAATCCACTGTCTAAAAAGAGAATACAACACAATAAAGGGATAACTAGGAGATGCCTGTGAAGCCAGTTATGTTAGGTCCTGGGGGTCAGGCTGGTGGGATGTGGTCCTCTCTTGTCGCGAACCTTCCTTCTGGTAGAGAATGGCTCCGCTTTCTCAGAGTTCACTAGAAGGTGCAGGTACGCCTGAGGTCTGAGTTGTGGGGGCCAGTGGATCAGGTTTTTTAGTTTTAACTTTAACACTTGTTAGGTGACCTTAAGTAAGCAGGACTCAAGCCTATCCTGAGGAGTTATGATACAGACCTGAAGTAATGTACCTTAAACAGCTTCATACTTAGCCCCGGCAGTAATAACCAGTTCCTCTGCTAGCTTCATTCCTTTAGGTTTTTTCCCGAGGTTATAAGTTGGGGTTTATAGTAGTGTCCAACTCACGGTGATGCTTTGAAGATTAGCTGAGAGTTATTATAAATCTGGCATGGCACTGAATATATTTAAGCAACTATACGTCTATACATACACACACTTTAATATTCAGTAAGCATTTATCTCACAAGTGAAAGCAATGGCTTCTCCTAGGCGTTAAGAGGTGAAAGTCAAGAAATGTTTTATTAAAAAAATGAACACTGAGGAGTTCCCTTCGTGGCTCAGTGGTTAACGAATACAACTAAGAACCATGAGGTTGCGGGTTCGATCCCTGGCCTTGCTCAGTGGGTTAAGGATCTGGCGTTGCCGTGAGCTGTGGTGAAGGTCCCAGACGCGGCTCGGATCCCGCGTTGCTGTGGCTGTGGCGAAGGTCGGCAGCTACAGCTCCTGTAGACCCCTAGCCTGGGAACCTCCGTATGCCGCGGGTGCGGCTCTACATAAAAAAGGCAAAAAGACAAAAAAAAAAAATGAACACTGAGTGTTAAAAACCCTGAGTCTTAAAGAAAATTGTGTGAGAACACATCAGCAAGTGACGAGCACAGGGGTCGGGGAACGCCAGCTCTGAGCCCGGTGACGGGCAGGAGTGCGGGGCCCCCAGGGGGCTGTTCTCCGGCCTCACAGAGGGCAGGGCCCAGGGCCGGGTAAGGGGAGAGCCGGAAAGACTGTTTAATTTTATTTTCCCTTTTTTTCATTTTTGCAGCTAATATGAATTTGAATTGTTTTGATGAGTAAATAAAACGTGATTACATTTTCCCACCTTTGGATAGTGTTTAAAAATTACAGTAATTAATCTTGAGATAATTTTGTAACAATGAATCTTCCTCAACATATAACTGATATTCTGCTGTGGTTGCATCAAGTCTACACCAAACTGAGATCCATTGAATGTTTCAGTCAGAACAACTGTGGTATTTCTCTAACTCGTATAAATACAGTCTTTATCTCTTCATTTTGTGTTCAGTAATAAACCTACTTATGACGCAAAAAGTTTTTAAATTTAGATTTATTTTTTGCTATATAGAAGGAAGAAAGAGCCAGTTGAATTGTAGACAAAATGATTCTGGAATCAAAGCTTTTTGCTTAATTTAGTGGGCTGACTAATTTACTTCTATTGAATCAGTCTTGTATACCTACTGTAGGTAAGGAATAGAAATTACTAATACTTCTAAGTGTTAGGTCAGTCTTACATGCCTGCCGTATGTAAGGAATAGAAATTACTAATATTTCTAAGTGTTAGGTCAGTCTTACATGCCTGCCGTATGTAAGGAACAGAAATTACTAATACTTCTAAGTGTTAGGTCAGTCTTACATGCCTGCCGTATGTAAGGAACAGAAATTACTAATACTTCTAAGTGTTAGGTCAGTCTTACATGCCTGCCGTATGTAAGGAACAGAAATTACTAATACTTCTAAGTGTTAGGTCAGTCTTATATGCCTGCTGTATGTTAGGAACAGAAATTACCAATACTTCTAAGTGTTAGGTCAGTCGTACATGCCTGCTGTATGTAAGGAACAGAAATTACTACTATTTCCAAGTGTTGTGTGGAAAATAAGCTTTACCCACAGAGTCATCCGAAGCCCAGTTGGATGGCTTTTTTCATCCGTTCATTTGCTTGCTCTTCAGTCAGTGTTTAGTGACCACCCCCGTGTAGGTGCTGGTGCAGAAAGTGGAGCACAGGTTTCGGGGGAAATGGTGTTGGGGTCAGAACTAGGGTGGGTGGAGGGTAGGTGAGTTCACGTGCCTGTCGGGTTACGGGGCGGTCCCACCTGAAGGCGCGTCCGTGCTCCCCAGGAAGGAGAAGGAACGGGCTGACCGGAGAAAGCATGAGCGTTGTGTTGGCTTCCTAGGCAAACACTGCTGAATTTCCAGGCAGTTTCGGGTAACCGTTTGAGATCTGTCATCATGAATTTCAGGAAAGCATATGTCAGATCTCTGCAGTTGCTCAGCAGTAAGCGTGGAGGAGGAGGTGGCTGGCTCCGGTGTTTGTGCACTGTGCCGGGCAGTTGGAGTAAAGAGATGAGGGGGTTGGGGGGGTCTTTGAAAGGGAAGGTTGTGATGGTAGAAGGCCCATGCAAGGCAGACAGAGGAATTAACTGGGGAGCAGAAATCTTTCGAGCAAGTGAACTGGCAGGCTCAGTAGCAGTAGTTGAAGAACAGGATCTTTGGAATTTTTTCCAAGGCTGAGGTCAACACGCTTTTTCTGGGAAGGGCTAGCGAGCAGTGATTTAGGGTTGAGGATCAGGAGGCAAAATGGAGGGTATCGTGAAATACTTAGAGGAGACTAGGCATTTTCAGAGTTTTGCATTGGTGAAATTCGTAGCAGTAATTGAGTGCGGTTTTTGTAAACCAGTCTTCCAGCGAGGAGAATGGAGCTCCTTCCTGGGGGAAGAGACAGCATTCCCCTGAACTGAGCTTCAGAAGGAGTGCTCCCCGTCTTCAAAGTCCGTGGCAGATGTTGATCCCCTAGTGCTGATCTGTGAGGCTCTGTGTGTCTCACCTCCGATGAGTGCTCTCGGTTTCTGACATCGGTCCCTTAGCTGTTTCAGGGGAGCGTGATCATTGCCTGGAAGGCAGTCGTAGAATTCTGTTAGATCCTTCTCTTTATGTAAGACTTCAAGCAGGTTTCACTTTGCAGATTAATCACTTAGAGTCAAAGATTAGGTGAAAGCAATTCAGTTGCTGGACTAAATGGATTTTGAAATACCCCTTGCATTAATGAGATCCAGAAAACGCTGCCAGGACTGTAGTTTGAGTTCAGAAAATATATCTGCTGCACATTTGTGGAAATGAAGATTTCCCTACTTCCTTTCCCTTTGACAGGTAGGAAGCAGCTTGACTTTTCTGTGCCTCGGATGGTGCTCAAGTGCTCTTAGATCAGATAAATTCTTCTTAGAGGAAGACTGCTTTATTTTATTTTTTGTCTTTTCTCTTTTCAGGGCTATACCTGCGGCATAGGGAGGTTCCCAGACTAGGGGTCCAATCAGAGCGGTGGCCGCCGGCCTACGCCAGGGCCACGGCAACGCAGGATCCAAGCCGCAGCTGCGACCTACACCACAGCTCACGTCAGCGCTGGATCCTTAACCCGCTGAACGGGCTCAGGGATTGAACCTGCGTCCTCATGGGTGCTAGTCAGGTTCCGTAACCACTGAGCCACGATGGGGGCTCCAGAAGTCTGTCTTGTTCTTCAGCTGTTCTTTGGTGTTACTCCTTTTCTCTCCAGCCTCCGCGTGAGTGTGAGCGGCGCTCAGTAGACATTTATTAAGTCTAAAACATGTTCTCTTAAACGACAGCATTTTACCCGTTCCTTTGTGTTGTAGGTGAAGAGTGATTACATGTTAGAGATCGCTGACCAAGTGGACCAGGACATTGCTTTGAAGTTGGGTTGTCTAGAAATACGGTAAGGGGACGGACAGCTCGACGCTGAGGTCGTGACGCATCAGTGTTTTCCATGATCTTTTCTAGGTGTTTTTCTTACCCTCATAAAGATTATCAATAAAATGCTGACTAAAACTTGATTAAATTTTTGAGACTAATGTGAATTAAGTTGGCATTGCTAATTTTAGACTCTTTAAAAATGATACTTCATTAGCGTTAGAATGGAATAATTTATAAAAGCACAAGCGTGTAAACAGGTCTAAGACGGAGCTCCTGTGAAGGTGTTCAGGGTCCCTGAGAACCCGCGTGCTGGCCGCGGGCCAAGGTGGGCCCTGAGTACTTACGGGCGCTCGGTGATTTGCGCCAGAGCATAGATAGCTGCACCTGCCCAGCGGCTGCGTGTTGCATGGTGCAGCTTACGGCAGAGGGTGCAAACTAGGAATAGATTTTTTTTCTTTTTCTCTCTTTTTATTTTTTTGTTTTTTTAGGGCTGCACCTGCAGCACATGGAAGTTCCCAGGCTGGGGTCAAATCGGAGCTGCGGCTGCTGGCCTGCAACACAGCTATAGCAACGCAGAATCCAAGCCGAGTCTGTGATCTACACCACAGGTCACGGCTAGCTCCTTAACCCACTGAGCAAGGCCAGGGATCGAACCGGCATCCTCATGGATACTAGTTGGGTTCATTACTGCTAAGCCACAGCGGGAACTCCCTGAGAATGGAGTTTCTTATTTCTGATGACTTTTTTTTTTTTTTTACTATTTATCATATATTATTTTCTGTGCTACCATTTTAAATGTTGAGTAAAAGAATATTTTTCTTTTGTCTGGTATAATTTTACTTAAAATTTCCCCTGGGCTGCTAGTTTAAATGAGTTGGCTAAATTAGCTAAAATTTGATTGTGTGTACTCAAAACAGTTAGAAATAATTTCCCCCAGAGATCACTGTTTTTCATATTACGTAAGGCTGTTAAATTAGAGTTCCTATAAAGAGTGAATGATCATTAAGTATAACTCTTAACTCTTCATTGAAATTTGTTTTCAGCCTTACTTAAATATCCCAGTAACAAAAGCCATCTGTCGCTGGGTGTTCCTGTCCCTGCCCTTTACAGTTTTCACTTGGGACACCCTTTTTTTTTTTTTTTTTTTTTTTCATTTTCTTTTCCTTTTTATAGTCACACCTGTAGCATATGGAGGTTGCCAGGCTAGGGGTCAAATCAGAGCTGTAGCTGCAGGCCTGCACCACAGCCACAGAAATTCCAGATCCGAGCTGCATCTGCAGCCTACACCACAGCTCATGGCAGCGCCAGATCCTTAACCCACTGAGCGAGGCCAGGGATCGAATCTGCATCCTCAAGGACACTGTGTCAGGTTCTTAACCCGCTGAGCCACAATGGGAACTCAGCTCTTTTTTTTTTTAATGTTACGGCTGTGCCCATGGCATATGGAAGTTTCTGGGCCAAAGACTGAATCCAAGCCGCAGCTATAACCTACACTGAATTTGCAGCATTGGATCCTTTAACCCACTGCTGTGGGCCAGGAATTGGACCCACACCTGTGCAGTGACCTGAGCATCTGCAGTCAGATTGCTGACCCACTGCCCCATAGCGGGAGCTCTGTGGACACTCTTTTCCTGCTATAAGCAGTGCAATAATATATCACCTGGGAGAGGAGTCCGAAGCACTAGCTCCCACGTGATGCCGTTTGTGCCTCTCTGGTTTTCTTCCTCCCACCTCCCCTCCTCCTGTGTTCGATGTCACTGGTTTTTTTTTTTTTTTTTGCCTTTTGTCATTTTATGGCCGCGGGTTTATGGCCGCACCCGCGGCATGTGGAGGTTCCCAGGCTAGGGGTCTAATCGGAGCTGTGGCCACTGGCCTGCGCCGCAGCCACAGCAACGCAGGATCCGAGCCGTGTCTGCAACCTACACCACAGCTCACGGCAACGCCGGATCGTTAACCCAC
>PVHT020000230.1:31886541-31932044 GCA_004024745.2 Catagonus wagneri | reverse complement strand
CATTTAGGTTGTTTCCATGACCTGGCTTCTTCCCTCTCTAGCTGCTTTAGATGTAAAGTTAGGTTGTTTATGTGAGCTTTTTCTTGTTTCCTGAGGTAGGCTTGTATTGCTATATACTTTCCTCTTAGAACTGCTTTTGCTGCATCCCAGAGGTTTTGGAGTGTCGTATCTTTGTTGTCATTTGCTTCTAGGTATTTTTAAATTTCCTCTTTGTTTTCTTCAGTGATCCGTTGGTTGTTTAGTAGCATGTTGTTTAGTCTCCACGTGTTTGTATTGTTTGCCATTTTTTTCTTGTTGATTTCCAGTCGTATAGCATTGTGGTCAGAGAAGATGCTTGATATGATTTCAGTTTTCTTAAAGTTACTGAGGCTTGATTTGTAGCCCATGATGCGATCAATCTTAGAGAATGTTCCATGCGCACTTGGGAAGAATGTGTATTCTGTTGCTTTTGGATGGAATGTCCTATAAATATCTATTAAGTCCATCTGATCTAATGCTTCATTCAGGGCCTGTGTTTCTTCTCCTTTTAAGGTTGTTAGCAGTTGCCTTATATATTGTGGTGATCCTATGTTGGGTGCATAGATATTTAAAATTATTACATCTTCTTCTTCGATTGATCCATTGATCATTATGTAGTGCACTTCCTTGTCTCTTAAAATGTTCTTCATCTTAAGTCTATTTTGTCTGATAGGAGTATTGCTACTCCGGCTTTCTTTTGATGCCCGTTTGCATGGAATATTTTCTTCCATCCTCTCACTTTCAATTTGTATGTGTCTCTAGAAGTGAAGTGGGTCTCTTGAAGACAGCATATATATGGGTCTTGTTTTTGTATCCATTGGGCTAGTCTATGTCTTTTGGTTGGGGCATTCGGTCCATTAACATTTAAGGTAATTACTGATATGTGTGTTCTTATTGCCATTGTATTAACTGTTTGGGGTTTTTGTTGCTCTTTCTTTTTTTTACCCTGAACTTTTGATATAGGAGTCTATATACAAATGAGATTGTTTTAAGTTGTTGGTTTCTTAATTGCACGTGCGTCTCCAGTGACCTGCATTTGTGCTCTCTTCTCACGATTTCTGAATTTGGTAGCATAATTGTGTTGGATGATTTAGTATCTTTACTGTATATATGCCTTTCCTGGTGAGCCTTGTTATTTGAAGTGTTTTTGTTTCTGGTTGTGGCCTTTTCTTTTCTGACTAGAGAAGTTCCTTTAAGATTTGTTGCAAAGCTGATTGAGTGTTGCAGAAATCTCTTAGCTTTTGCTTACCTGTAAAGGTTTTGATCTCTCCTTCAAATCTGAATGTGAGCCTTGCAGGGTAAAGCAATCTTGGTTGGAAGTTTTTCCCTTTCATCACATTAAATATATCATGCCAGGAGTTCCCTTCGTGGCTCAGTGGTTAACGAATCCGACTAAGAACCATGAGGTTGCGGGTTCGATCCCTGGCCTTGCTCATTGGGTTAAGGATCCAGCGTTGCTGTGAGCTGTGGTGTAGGTTGCAGACACGGCTCGGATCCCGCGTTGCTGTGGCTGTGGCGAAGGCCGGCGGCTACAGCTCCTGTTAGACCCCTAGCCTGGGAACCTCCATATGCCACGGGTGCGGCTCTACATAAAAAGGCAAAAAGACCAAAAAAAAAAAATCATGCCACTCCCTTCTGGCCTGCAGAGTTTCAGCTGAAAAATCTGCTGATACCCTTATTGGGGTTCCTTTGTATGTCGTTTGTTTTGCTTCCCTAGCTGCTTTCAGAATTTTCTCTTTGTCTTTAATTTTGGTCATTTAGATTAATATGTGTCTCGGGGTGTTCCTCCTTGGGTTTATTTTATATGGTACTCGTTGCGCTTCCTGGTTTTGACTGAGTGGTTCCTTTCCCTTATTAGGGAAGTTTTCGGCTATTATCTCTTCAAATACTTTTTCTGTCCCCTTCTCTCTCACTTCTCCCTCTGGCACCCCTATAATACAGATGTTGGTGTGTTTAACATTATCCCAGAGTTCTCTGAGACTCAGCTCATTTCCTTTCAATCTTTTATCTCTTTTCTCTTCCGCATTAGTGATTTCCACTAATCTGTCCTCCACCTCACTGATTCGTTCTTCTGCCTCCTGTATTCTACTGTTCGCTGCTTCTAATGAAATTTTTATTTCAGTTATTGTATTTTGCATCTCTTGTTTAATTTTTACAGCTTGTATTTCTCTGCTCAGTGTTTCCTGTAAATTTTCAATCTTTGCCTCCAGTTTATTTCCAATGCCTTGCATCATCTTCAGCATCAACAGTCTAAAGTCTCTTTCTGGGAGGCTGATAATCTCGTCATCACAGAGCTGTTTTTCTGGGCTTTTCTCTTTCTCCCTTATCTGAGTTATAGTTTTCTGTCTTTTCATTTTTATAGGTTTTTGGTGTGGTGACCTTTTTGCCAACAACAGAGTTGTAGCCTCTCTTAGTTCTAGTGTTTGCCTCCCCTGTGACTAAAGCTGGTATGGCGGGGCTTGCTGTAGGCTTCCTGATGGGAGGGAGTGATGCCTGCCCACTGGTAGGTGGGGTTGATTCTTATCCCTCTGATGGGTGGGGCTTTGTCTCTGGGTGAACTTAGAGGCTGGCTGTGTGCCTGAGGGGTCTTTAGGCAGCCTGTTTACTGATGGGTGGGGCTGAGATCCCACCTGGATTGTTGTTTGGCCTGGGGCTTCTCAGCACTGATGGGAGGGACCAGATTTTCCCAGAAATGGCCCCCTCCAGAGAAATGCAGGCTGATGAATGTTCCCAAGAGTTTCGCCTCCAATGTCCTTCCCCCACAGCAAGCCACAGTCACCCCTGTTTTCCCAGGAGATCCTCCAAGAATTGCAGTCAGGTTCCACCCGGATTCCTATGGAGACTGCTTTGCCCTGGGACCCAGTGCACGTGAAAGTGTGTGTGTGCCTTTCAAGAGTGGGGTCTCTGTTTCCCCCAGTCCTGTGGAGCTCCTGCACACAAGCCCCACTGGCCTTCAGTGCCAGATGCTCCAGGGGCTCTTTCTGCCTGTGCCCGATCCTCAGGCGTGGTTTTGACGTGGGGCGCAGAACTCTCAGTCCTGTAGGTGAGTCTCTGTGGTGCAGTTACTTTCCAGTCTGTGGGGCTTCCCACCCGGGAGGTATGGGGTTGCTTCTATCACGAATCGCCCTTCCTACCTCTTGATGTGGTCTCCTCTTTGTCTTCTGGAGTAGAATATCTTTTTTGGAAGTTTACGGTCCATTTGGTTGAAGGTTGCGCGGCATTTGGTTGTAGTTTTGTTTTTTGGGAGAGAAGTTGAGCTCCAGTCCTTCTATTCCGTCATCTTAATCCAATCTCCCCAGCCTTTCCTAGTGGGTTAAGGATCTGGCGTTGCCGTGAGCTGTGGTGTAGGTTGCAGATGCAGCTCAGATTCCGCGTTGCTGTGGCTGTGGCGTAGGCTGGCGGCTGTAGCTCAAATTAGACCCTTAGCTTGGGGACCTCCACATTTTGCAGGTGCGACCCTAAAATGACAAAAGACAAAAAAAAAAAGTTTATCTCAGTTTTTTGGTTTTTTTTTTTAAATGATGAGAGAATTGAGGAGGAGAACGCCGGCAAGTGGTTAGAGGTGATCTGGAAAGGGGAATCATATGTGAAGTTGGAGGACGAGGGCCAGGTCAGTGACTTGGATTCTAGAGCAGCAGCTGCTGGAGTCACCCCCAGGGTACCGGGAGCAAGAAGGGTGTGAGTCGTGTCCCACCCTGTCTCTGTGAGAGGCCCGGGTGAGAGCCAGGGCTGCACAGGAGAGCAGGTCCGATGGAAATCCCCACACGTAATGTGTTGACGTGTTTTCAGCAGCAGGAAAAGTCAGTTAAAAACAAGCAAATGAAGAAGCAAGTGTCCGTCAGGTGGGGTGTGGAGTATATTTGGAGAGAGGAGTGAAGTTTAAGATTTGTTTGGAATGAGACTGAAAACCTTTATTCAAGTTGGCATGAATTTGGCTTATTTCTAGGAATCACAGAAATTGAGGTGACAGGAGAGTAGAGGCCCAGAAGAGGACTCCCGGGGTGCTGACCGGTGCCTTCAGAGCTGCAGTTTCCTTGGAGCCAGTGACAGAGAGGGGAGTGTGCAGGTTAGGGCTGGCGCGGACTCCAGAGCAGATCTGCGCGAGTCTGTGACCCCTGCCTTCTTAGAGGGTGCTGAGGAAAAGTGGGGCTAACTACTGTTTTGCAGTAGTTATTGCATTTGTTAGATCTTTCGGCAAACAGGATGGTTAAGGAAAAGCAGGGACTTGGTAAGCGACGTCTAGTTCCAGGGCGTTGCTGAGCTCCCTTTGCTGGACTGTCTTGCTGGATTCCTGTGCTTTTCCCGCTCATGGTGCTCTCCGTGTCGCGGAGGTCGTGGGGGTTCACTGCCCGTCTCAGTGTGGGAAGTGGGGCTCTAGGGTGGGCTCTGGCGGCGGGCTGCACCACCGTTGGCCGGCTCTTCTTTCACTGTCCTTGGCTCGGTAATGCCCTGGGTGTCCACTCCCCAACCTGTAAAGTGCACACATGCCGGGTTGATGTGGGGAGCTGGGCGGCTCCACGTCAAGGCCTTGGTGTAGCGTTCGGGGCTGAGTGAGTGCTGCCCGGGCGTGGTCGCTGCGGCCTTCCCCAGAGGGGGCTGTCAGTCAGGGCCGACACCGAGCTGCGGTTCTTATCATCGAGACAGTAGCTTATGAAAGAATGTCAGTTACTAACCTGTTAGAAATAGGTCTTTATTTGTTTACAAAGGTGATGATAACATTCCAGCTGGAACTGAGACTACAGTCACCTTCAGGGTCTTCATAAATATCCGCAGAGCCCCTCCCCCGTTTAAGAGACAGGTGTGCACGCGATGCAGTACGCGGTTTCATACGAGGTCGTGGTTCTGTACACGCAGCCTGCTCTTTCAGTCAGCCTTGTGCCGAAGAGATGTTTCCATGTGACTAACGGCTCATACGCATTAGCATATGATTCTGCCCGGTCGCTGTGTAGAGTTACATTTAACCAGGCACCAAAGGCAGACGTTCTGTTAATGACTATGAGGGAATGTCACCATTTTGGGGCGGTTGGTTTTTTTGTTTGTTTTTCGCCTGTCTGATAAACAACAAATAAGAATTTGTTTTATTTCCATTAGTTTGATTACTGTTGATATTAAGCACCTTCCTATTTGGAGGGGCCATTCATATTCCTTTTGTAAAATGTACTTTCCGTCAGTTTTCCATCACGTTTTTTCCCGTTAACGTTAATAGCTCTTTGTCAGAGCAGCCCTGCGCGTAGGGTGTTTGTTCTGTGTGTTCCGTCCCGATTTGTCTTTTAACTGTGACTATAGCTTTTGAACATACAGAAGTTTTTCTTTTTTAACGTAATAAAATGTCAGTTATTTTCATTTTGGTTTTGAGTTTCAAGACCTGATAGTTTGTTCTAAAACTTTTGTGGATTTATTTCTGTTTTTCATTTCCAAATGTGTAGATGTTTTTTAAAGTTTTTCTTTTTAAATGAACTTTTCCTTAAATCACATGATGATCAGAGATTATGGTCTTTGACATTTCTTGAGACTTTCTCTGTGGACTAATGTAAGATTTATTATGAAGAAATTTCTGACATACAGCAAGTTGAAGAATCTCCTTATTTTTTATCTTTTCTAGTTTTGCCATGTCTTAGGCTTGGATTTCTTTTTATAAATTCAATTTGGAACAAGATGTGCTTCCTGATTCTATGGGTTCATGTTTTTCGTTCAGAAAGTATATGCCATTATCCCTTTAATTGTTAACTAGATTTGTTTTCGGCTTTTGTATCTCTTAATCTCTGATTTCACTCTGTGGCAGTGTGTGTAAGATTTCTTTAGATTTGTCTTCTGAATCTTTAATTCCCCTTTAAGGAGTGTCTTCCTGTGATACCCCGTCCATTTCGTTTTTCACTTCTCCGTTTATATTTCACTTCCAGGAATTCCGTTTCTCGGGCTATAACCTGCCCTTCACCGCTGGGAGGCCTCTCTTGCGCATGTGTGTGACCACTCTGCTTATTTCTTGCCGCCTTTATTGCCAGCTGCTTTGTGCTCCCTGTCTGACAGGGACCTTAGGGTACTGGGCCGTCTCACCCCACTGGTCCTCTGACTTACTGACGCCTCTACGCGGCTTGAACCCCGCTCATCAGCAGTGATCTAGTGCTTTCCTTAGCTGCCTGTAGCAATACGTCAGTGAAGGAGTGCTGACAGACTCGGCCTTACCTAAGATGGAAGGTCATTCCTCTTTCCTGCAAAACAAGTGCTAGACAGTTGCCTCTTCATAGGGCACCAGGCCTTGAATCCTGCCAGCCGTCAGCCATGGCACGCCACCTGGTAGGGTCGGGTGGAGGAAGAGGTGACCTTTCTCTCCCCCAAGCCTCTCCAGGGACGCATACGTGCAGGTGGTGTTTTCCCTGAGGGGGACATGGGCCTGCACACCGGCCAAGGCCACACCTCGCTCCAGGAGAGGAAGGCAGCATCACGTGGTGTACGGGGTGTGGTGTACGGGCGGAAGCTGGCTTGTCATCCCTGGGGATGCAGGAGGGCGTGTCATTCAGATGCAGGGAGCAGTGTCCATGGCAGTTCCCAGGATTTTAACATCTATCGGTTTTTAAGAGGCCTAACGTAGCATTTTAGTGGTATTCTTAAAGACTTAATTCTTGAGAGTTTTGGGGTGAGGGTAGGATAGTGTTACTCTGTGAAAATGTACGTTGTGATGATTTTAAAGTCCATTCTGGTGACTTTTTTGCCCGGCATTTAAATTGTGAGTAAGTATGTCCACAAATATTAGTTAAAGCCAATAGACAAGGTCTGAATCTTCTCAGAAGTAGTGCTGAAGGAGAAGTAAGCTTATCCTTGACACAAGAATTCCCTATCACAAGCTTAATATGTGTAAATGAAGCTACACCGACCTCCAAGAGGCCTAGGGGCTCATAGGCATGAGTCCCCTGTGCAGGACCAGGCCGCAGGCTGAGGTGTCTGGCTGTGCTGGGGAGTGTTCTAGAGACATCAGGGGCCGGGGGTGGAGGGGAGCCTGGTGCAGGGAGCAGTGCCTTCCTCCCGGGCCCCGCGGAGGAGGCAGGGCTCTGAGGGTTAGCGAAAGCTAAGAGCAGGAAGGCTGCATCAGCCAGCAGTAGTCTGAACACTGTGTCGGAAGGAGAGGTAAAGTAAACGTTACTGAGAAAATTCTGGTTTAAAACTGATCCCGAATATAGCTCTTAAGGGCCAGACACCCCAGATATCAATGGGGCATTTCTGGGCTTTGAGAGCGTGTTGGCTGGTGGTGCCAGGCATGCGGCCCCACTGCTGGTTGTGTCAGTGTCTCCCCTGAGGAAGGGCCACGAGGCAGTAACCCTCCCGTGTCTAAGGTGGTGCCGGGTTGGGCACATGGCCGAGCACAGGCTTGTTCGAGGCAGAACGATGTGAACCTCAGAGAAAAGCGGGAAGAGGAGTTCCCTGGGGCTCCCTGCTCCGCGGGCTCAGGCTCCTGGTCTGACTTCCGAGCCTCCTGCCAGATGCGCTGTCTTCCCATCTCTCCGAGCCCCCCGGGAACTGTGTGACGGTCCCTCCCCCCTTCCCGAGGAGCCCTCGGCCGCAGCCCTGAGCCCTGGAGAGCTGGGGGCCTCGAGTCCCGGATTCGTGGCTTTAACCCAGCGCGGCCCATCGCGGTTTTCCAGGCCGATGAGGGCTTTGCTGGCCCGGCCAGGATGGGGGCCCGTGAGGCTGCTGAAAATGTACCTGAGATCCCCGCCAGGGGCTCACAGGCAGCCCGCCCAGACCCACGGCTGCAACCTCTCAGCACCGCTGGCCCCTGTACCCGGAGCATCTCCTGAATCTCTGCCGCCCACCCTCCCACCTTCTCTTCCCCGGACCAACTTCCCCTGTGTCCTCCCACCCCCACTCTGCTCAGAGCAGTGCTGGTCAGGCCCGTATGAGCTCTCACCACACAGAAGGGGTGTCCGTGAGGTTTCCAGGGGAGGAAACCACCTGCTTAGAGCTCCAGGGACCCGACCATTCTTACTGCATCCTCCACACCGCCGTGTGTAGTGGGAGTCGGCATACCCTGTTACAAACAGTAACCTGAGCTTCACAGGCATCAGGCCAGGAGCCAGAGCCAGCCTGTGCACAGCCAGGACTCCAGTCCTGAGATCTCTGTCTGAAATTAGGTTCTCTTTATTACGGAAAAGTTGCCTTTTCTGAAAAGGAAAACCAGGAAGAAGATGTCAGGAACAGTGCCTTAGCGGTTCTCGGCTGCTGGTTGCTCTCTCATGTGCTCATTTTGCCACTTCCCATAGCGAGGAGCACCCAGATCCTTAAAATGCAAGTCCCTGTCTTTTTAGGAGTCTGCAAGGAAGGCAAGACGTGTGGGGGACACGTTTCCCTCCTCGTGTCTGAGAGAGGTTAGGAAGTAAATGGGAAACCAGGGGTTATGTGAGTTTGCCAGTCAGTGAAACCACAAAGCAGATGTGGTAGGAGCTGAGGAGGGACTTTACACGGATGTAGGGAACACTGTCGTTTCGTCATCGAAGAATGAAAAAGAACCTGCGAGCAGAGACCAGAGTTTAGCAGAGTATAGAGGAGGAAATTAAAGTGTTGGATATAAGGTCGGTCTTATAAACTCTAACATGTTTTCTGTGGTTTGTAATACCTGTTTACAGTTATGGGTGAAGAAGTCACCCCTGCTTTATTATTTTTTATATTTTGTATTCAGTTTATTTTTTTATGTAATCCTGAGATGACACCTGTATCTCACTCTGCTCGATCCTTTTGTATTTCCCACACGAGTCTCCTGATCTGCAGTCTGGAGGCTTTATCTCCTCTCTGTGGTGTGCGTCGCCATCTAGTGGCCAGAAAGCCACTCAGTACCCAGTACATCGAAAATAACAAGGAGCCGTTCTTTCCATCTTTTCTTGGCCAGAATGCTTTGAGGCTCTTGTTATTAATGATTGACTTTGTAGCCTGATTCCCCCCCCCCAAAAAAAATCCCTGGGACTTCCAACATTTCCACACATTCAGCTTTTTGACCTTAGGCAAATCAGTTTAATTTGTCTTTTTGTTTTGTTTCCTGTGTGAAGCTAAGATGATAAATACTGATTAATGTTAGTCAAAAAGGTTTATTTTAAAAATAGTCCACTTTTAGGAATAATCTGAAGTGTTTTACCTTCCCTTGTATATCCCAAATCTCTTCCTAATCAGGCCGGTCTCCTTGCTCTACAAATACAGCATTACCCAGTTAAAACTGAGGTTAACCTTCAAACAGTGTTTGAAAAAGGACAGTTTATTTTCATGTTGTAATTTGCAAAGAGGCAGTATTTTCAAGGGTTTGCAATGATAGAGGGTAAAAAAAGTCTACCTAAACCAACTTGTATTGTTTTCTGCACATATCTAGAAAATTCTTTGCCCCACCTGTTCCATGACTACTGGTAGATTAGAGCTTTATTATACTTACTTCCTTCTAGAATAATGTATAGAGGATAAATAATTTCAGCTGCTTTTATGTTCTTGCAACAATGTCATTGCATTCATTGATTTGGTAGTGTTAATTGTTAATACGCTTTTCTTTTTTATATTTCAGAAAAGATGTTGGTTTGAAACGATTTTTTCCTAGGAGTTTACTGGATTCTGTGAAGGTAATTAGAGTCTGCTTCACTGTAATCAGATGACTGCATTGGGCAGATAACGTTCCCCTTGGTATGTGGTTTTCTCCCTTACGTGTAAGTCGTAATGTAAAAAGCAGTTCTTCTAGTCATATTAATGGCAAGTCATTAATAGTCATTAGTAGTCATATTAATAGCTTTCTCCCAGAAAGCCACGACTGCGCGTGGCACTCAGCTAAGGAAGCTGCATTCACAGGTGTCCTCATCACCTAATTTGTCAGTCTCGGGCATTTTGCTCCCAGGAGTCCAGCAGCAGTCCTCGAATGTCACCGTAGCTGGATCATGTGCGTGTGCGGCGGCACTCAGGGCCCGCCCCCCCTTGTCTCAGCCGGTGGCCGCGCCTGCTCCCCCTCTTCCGCGTTAGTGACGTGTGCGGAGCCCCGGGCCCCACGTCTGCCTGCGGCTCCTGCGGGAGAGAGCTGGGAGGACGCTGGGCTGGGCGGCTCCAGCCCGTCTGGAGCGTGCTCCAGTGTGGCGTGAGGACGCAGGCTCTGGGTCAAGACTGAGTCCAGCGTAGCTGAGGTCTGCCGTTTCCTAGCCCCATGGCTTTGGGCCTGATTTCTTACTTCCACAGTGAGCAAAGCAGTGTTTTGCAGGGTTGGTGTGGCTGTTTAGCAGATCAGCATGTATGTGCTCATGGCCGTGGGGCAGTGTGTGGCTCCCGACCCCCGAGGCTGTGCTCCACACTGGAGCGGCCTTACGGAGGACCAGGGCCGGCCCGCCCACCGGGCCCCACAGGGTAAGGCGCCCGAGGGGACCTAGCACAGCGGCTCAGCACACTGGCTCTGAAGCCACACTGCCTCAGGGAAAGCTCCGCTTGATCACCATGAAAGCACAGACTCGGTTTGACCTGGAGACTGCGGCCCTGGAGCAGGCCCTGGAGAAGGCGGGGGCCGGGGAGACGCCCAGCAAGCGCTGACCCGGACGGAAGGGAGCACTGCCCGTGCTCAGTTAACAGCAGGAAAGTGTGTGATGGTGCCTCCGCCACACTCATAGCGGCGTCAGCAGTGCTCAAACGTGAGGCCCATGGTGGCCTCCGGATTTCTGCAGAGTGTCCTCAAAGCTCTGTGGAGATGCGCGGCCGTCACAGGGCAGCCCAGGCACAGGCCGCAGCTGCCCGGCCGGCTGTGGAGATGCCGACTCCCTGCCCGCCGAGCAGGAGGGAGAGACGTGCTCAGCCGTTTTGCTTCTCGGATCGTAATTGCATAGGTGTTGGCTCGTCTGTGATCTGCCTGCCGGCTTCCACTGTGTTTTGAGACCCCGAGGACAGAGTTAACATCGGCTGCCGTCCCTGCTCTGAACCTGGAGTTAGCGTAGTTCCGGGCTCCAGTGACACGGGGTGCATCTTACTTAATGAAGAAACGAATGAATACCTGTAAGAGCAGCGTGGTGATTGGAAGTAGAGGAGACGCTTTCCAGGGAGAGGGCACAGGGTGGACGGTGACACGCGTTCACAAAATGGAAGAACCGGGAAGCTGGAGCAGCTCCTTTCCCCTGGCAGCCCGCTCTGCCTTGCTGCCACTCCAGGAGGCTTGCAGCCTGTCCTGCAGGGTCATCCTGACTGGCCTTGACCTTGCTGCTGACTCCCATGTGCTTGTGCGGCTGTCATGAGCTCCAGGCGGCAGTCAGCTCAGCCCTGTGGCCAGAGCTCAGGCACTGAGTCACTGGGGAGAGCCACTTGAGTGGACGTCAGGATCCAGATGAGACGTGTTAGGGGGCCTGGGGGGTTCACAGCGGGGGAGGGCGTGGCCGCCTTTTGGTCTTTGGAGTGTAAGTCTGACAGCAGTGAGGGGGACAGGTTGAAAGCAAAAACACCCAAATCAGGAGGAGCTAAATGAGCTGTGCGGTGGTCAGCCCTGGGCACAGAGGGGGATGTGCGCGGCAGAGGCAGGGACGGGGCCTTGGAGAACCTGAGAAACTGTCATGAACCGCACCAGCGGCAGTTGTGTGTTCTGGGAAGGAAGGTGGTTGCTGCTGACTGTGTTGCAAGCAGGGAGAATAGAATTGACCTTTAGCTGCTCTTGCTTAGGTTCAGGTTCATTTAGTGTTTCACTTCGCACATACCTTCTAATAAAAAGGAAATCAGTCTAATTTTGTAAAACAAGTAATGTATATTTGGCTTCTTAAATAGCTTAGTCATTAGTGCATATCCTCGTGCCAGAGATTTTACACCTTCTAGGTAGATGCTTTCAACATTGCACTGATTGCCATCAGGTGCTTGTGGGTTGGCGTGGATGTGAACACATGCCCATCCGGCGTGGAACAACTACTGTATGGATTAGGTTGGGTTCAGGCAGTCCCTTCTTCAAAGCTATTGCCCGCTGGCACTTCAGCTGACGAGAAATTCACATCAGCTTCTTGTTTCGCCCAGACTGGTTCTGTAGAATGGCTCAACCAGTTAATATTTGCTTTTCCAAAGGCCGTTTTATTTTATATGCCTTTTTCCTTCCTACCTAGATTTCTAGAAGACTGACAAAAGGTTATTATATTTGATGGAACTTAAGCTACGATTGATTGATGGCGAACAGGATCAGGATGTACATGCCCAATTATTAAGACAATTTATGAGACACTTAAAATTTGTCTCTTTGGAGTTCCCGTTGTGACACAGCGGAAATGAATCCAACTAGGAACCATGAGGTTGTGGGTTCAATCCCTGGTCCTCACTCAGTGGGTCTCAGATCCTGCGTTGCTGTGGCTGTGGTGTAGGCCAGAAGCTGTAGCTCCAATTCGACCCCTAGCCTAGGAACCTCCTAAAAAGCAAAAATAAAATAAAAGTTGTCTCTTTGATCTTAGTAGCACCAGAGACACCTTTTAAAAGGACACTGTATCAGGAAAACTAATAAGTCAAGCCCAGCCTGAGGAATGGTCTACAAAATCCTGGTCATTACTGTTCAAAAAGTCAGGAAGCTGTGACAGCTGGGAGACAGGACGACGTGAATGAGGGCAGTGTGGGGTGACAGTTGTCAGGCTCGGGGACCCAAGTGAAGTCTGGAGGCAGCGAGTGCTCTTACACCAACATTGGTCTCTTAGTTTTAACAGGTGTGCCAGCGATCTGTGGGATGTTGGCTTTGGGGCGCTGGGCAGGGGCACTCAGGGAATTCCGTACTGTCTTTGCAGCCCTTTATAAATCTAAAGCCTGGTAGCAAGTAAAATAGTGCAATTTCAGAAATTCACAGTAGGAATTGAATTTCAGAACTAGAAATGTTACAGGATCAATAATTACTATCAATAATTAATAGTTTTTGAAGTGTCTGCACTTCAGAGTAATAGAATGGGTCCTTAAGTCCTCTCAGGGACCTGTGACCTGGTCATCACCCCCCTCTGTGTGGTTAGCACGGAAATGCCTGGCTCAGTCGTCATCCAGCAGTCGAGTCCTGGGTCTGTGTGAGCCAGGCCTGCCTAGGGGTACTAGCTAGAATGAACCCAGTGGCAGTATGAAAAATTTCCATCTGGTCTGGGCCCCTGCAGTAGGGTAAAAAGGAAGCCCCTTAGACAGAGACAGACAGACACACACACACACACAGTGGGATATCGTTCAGCCATACAGAGAAGCAGACCTTGCCATTTGCCGCTGTGTGAGTGGGTCTTGAAGACAGACATCATGTGAAGTGAGAGGCAAATACCGCATGATTTCACATAAAAAATGAGCTCATGGAGACAGATAGCAGATGATGCTTGAGGTAGGCGGGAGGTGGCTGAGTGGGTAAAGGGGGTCAAAGGCGTGAACCTGAGTCCCAGGGCTGTGAGTGTCCCATGGTGACTGTGGTTAATCACGCCGACTTGCATATGTGAAAGTTGCTAACGGAGATCTGAAAAGGTCTTATCCCAAGAGGAAAAAATGATGCTATGCGACCTAAAGGATGTTAACTAGAATCATCGTGGCAATTATTTCACGGAGTATACAAACGGTGCGTGATGCTGTGTACTCGGAACTGATGTAACCTCACACCTCAGTCACAGCTCGATTGTAGAAAATACTTTTTATGCACTATGTTTAGTATTTGGTAGGTGGCTAGATGATTCATTTCTCAGTGTTTCTTAACCTGTTCCTTTCTTTAGCGTTACATTATAACCTTTTCACGCAGCAAGCTGAGGAGCCCATCGCTGCTAGCAGCATCTGGTAGATACCAGGTTAGCTAAAAAGAAATTATTTTTGTTGTTCCAAAGGCTGAATAGAGCAGTTTCTGATGACTCATCCTAACAGTGTGCCTCATTTTGAGTGGCTTTCTCTCTGTATGAACTGGCTGAAAATTGTTCCCTAATCGGATACCGTTCCTTTCAGATCAAAGCAGGTGTTGAAACGCTGTAAGTCGGGATGGAATGCAATGCAGAACAGCCCTGCTGGTTCCTACGAACTCTGGGAGTGTACTGATTAATATCAAGAGAGTCTAGGAGGCCTGATTTTGTGGATTTTTCTTCCTCACTGAGGAAGTAGGAAGGAACTGATGCTTTCTAAGGCAGCCTTTTCATGTACATGGGCCTGGGCTCCTTTCCCATAGCAAGCGTTTTCTAGTTCTTGTCCAGTGCTGGATGTAAGCCCAGGGCTCTCAGGCTTCCTCGGCGGCCACTTTGGAGCAGAGACCCTGAGGAGGCTCCGGCTTGCGTTCTGCCCAGGCTGCCCCTCTTGGCCGGGGCTGGGGGGAGCCGGAGCGGGCGTCCGCGGCCGTAGGGGCCAGCCCCAGTGGATCCTGCTCCCTCTTGCCGCTGCTTGAGGCACGGGTGCCCTTTAGCGTGGTGATGCGTACAGCGCAGGAGGAGCCGCTGACACGTTTCCCCAGATTCGGCTGCCAGAGACAAACGTGGTTAGACTGCAGCTCAGGCCGTCAGTCTGTTAACCCTGCGTGGGTTCTTCTTTTCAAACATAATTGCCCAGTTCCTGAGAAATCTTCCAGCAGGTTTGGTGATCAGGTGCACGTTTTAGTTCTTGACCCATGCTCATTCCATGGCTGAGTCTTCTGGGAGAGAGGACAAGCCGTGACTCGCCGTGTGCATCAGAGGCCTGTGGCTTCCTTCGACCCCTGTTCTAGGGGAGGGCTCCACACCACCCTTGATGTGTCCTACACCAGGACAGCCGCTGCCAGGAGAAAGGGTGGAGGCTAGAGGGACAGGGAGCAGGTGGAGACTTTGGGGGCCTCAAGGGGGGTCAGGCTTAGAGCGGGCAGGACGAGTCGTGGCCAGTCATGGGGGAGGGGGAAGAGGATGAGCAGGGCCAGGCCTCAGGAGGGTACAGGTGCTGGGGTCAGACCGCAGTGAAGGAAGGGGAAGCAGAATTGGGAGTGGCTGTATCATGGGATCAGTAAGAAAACGAGGCTCAGCGGGGACCGTAAGATGGTGCCGTTCACGTTCACACAAACATGTATTTGCCCGTTACACGCTTAACAAAGAACAGCTAACTGTACGTAATGCTCATGGTCACAGATACGTCCGTCTCCTCATTTTTTTCACTGATGTCTCTTCTACTAGAATTGTGTGTCCACGGGAAACCATCACGGGAGTCAGAGCAAGAGTGGGGCTGCTGTGTGGGAAGCTCAGAGAAAAGAACTCGGCTTTTAGAAAAGTACTTACAAGACGTGCCAGTGCAGTGGGTTTGGAGAGGTTGCGGAAAGGAGGTCAAGGTCGATGCAGCTTTCTGTCTCAGCAGCTGGGAGAGTTGCTGAGACGAGGACCAGGCCTGGAGTCGAGTCACAAGGAGTCTTCAGGTGTCTGGGAAGTCGAGGGGCAGGATCTCGGGTAGGCGAGCGCAGGAGTGGCTCTGAGACGCAGAGCAGAGTTAGAGAGGGCTGGTGAAACCCGGTGTCACACAGCTGCTCGATGCCATTGCAGCCCTGTGAGAGCAGCCTGTTTCTGTCCCTTGGCTTGTAGCCAGAGCTTGATGGGTCTTCTAGAAAATATGCTTCCTACTTTTCCTTACAGAACATCCAAGGCCAACCACGGGTTTTCTGGGTGACAGCTGACAGTCAAGCCCTGCTTCGCTTCAGTTTAGTTTCTGTGAGCTGAAACTAACTGATTCTCTTTGAATCGCCTGAAATTCCACACTTGGCTCAGCCCTAGTTAATCATGATTTGTGATTTCTGTTGCCACACGGCCTTCAGAAAGGGCGCGTCTCTCGCAGAGTGAAGTGTGGGCGCTTTACGCTGCCTCCGTTGCCAGCTCCAGGTCGCGGGCATGTGCAGCACTTACATTCTTAACACCTAACTGTTTACCATGTGTTCTGTTTCTGTTTAAGAAGCAAAGCTCGATACCGTTGAAGCGTATACTTTAAAGTGGTTGAGATGGTGTATTTTCTTTTATGTGTATTTTATTACATATATTATTTATTATTATTTTTTTTTAAGAAGCAATGCTCTGGTAAACATGACTTTTGGTGAAAGTAGGTGGCCTTAAGTTGTGGGCAGAGAAGTGTTCCTTGGTGTTGGCTCTTATTGCTCTGGTCTGTACTCATTGCTGACTCTGAATAGATGTTTCTGATTTTATCACACAGGCCAAAACACTAAGAAAATTGATCCAGCAAACGTTTAGACAGTTTGCCAACCTTAATAGAGAAGAAAGTATTTTGAAATTCTTTGAGATCCTCTCCCCCGTGTACAGATTTGATAAAGAATGCTTCAAGTGTGCCCTTGGTGTAAGTACGGGGACTCGGAAGTAGGCAACGCGCTGGGATTTCTTCTGCTTTTTCTTATCCATGTATATCTAAGCTTCTGATTGAAACCTCATTTGCCTCATTTTTAATGACATGAGAATGTTTTGTCATCTTACAGTGGGAACAATACAAAAAGAGACTGTGTGGATGTGAGAATAAAAGCATCCTTTTTGAATAGCACGCTATTCTAGCCCAGCGAGTCACTGATTAACTGTTCTCTCCGGCTCTGCTTTCCCTACTGAGAGAACCTCCCCAAAGACCCCATTAGCAGAGAGCCCCTGGGATGAGGCAGTCTGTCTCCGTCTGGGCCGCCAGGTCCTGCATCATGGAGTTGTACATACTTTGTATGCTTTGTTGCATAGATTAATGGCAAGTAGTCCAACCCCCCTTAAGTCCTTTAATGTGTCCGTGGCTCTTTATCTAAAATATCTCTTTTTCCTTCTGATACCTTTGCCGTCACCTGTCTCACCCTCAAGTCAAGCTGGATTATTTCGGTGGAGCTGGCGATCGGCCCAGAAGAAGGAATCAGTTACCTCACGGACAAGGGCTGCAGCGTAAGTGTGCTTCGGTCATTCATGCACAGGACCCGCGTCCTGGTGGACCTGCCTGGACAGAGATGCACCAGAGGAGGAAACGGGCGTTTTCTTTTGGAAAATCATTCGGCCATTAAGTCTTTCTTTCCGTTTCACAGCTTTTATTGCTCAAGAGAGAGGACGGAAGAGAAAGTCTAGGCCCAGTAGAGGTTTTTCGAAATTCCTTAGTCAGGAAGGAAATGAATCACATGGTTGTTCGTAAGATCTGAGTGGGGTTTTAGGTGCTCATTTCCTCACTCAGTGCTGCATCTGATTTGAGTCTATTTGTATTTGTGTCACGTCCTTTAAACACCCTCTTCCGGCTCTTTCCAGAAGAAAACTACTTCATACCAGCACATCTCTCCTCACGTCCACCTGCCCCCACTCACCTGGCCCGGAAAACTGTCTTCAGATGGAAACCCGCAGCTCGCGGTCCTGCCCCACAGGCCGTCCTTTCCTTCTCCTCTCTTCTCGGGGAGGTGCTGGCTGTCTCCCGTTTGCGCCTACTTTTCAGCAAGTGTCGTGAGCACCTGCTGCAGCCGAGCAGCGGGGGCACAGCAGACCCGGGACCCTGTCCTGAACAGGCATGCAGTGTGGATGTGACACGCACGGGGCCCGAGGTGGAGCTGCCTGGGGGATGGGCTCCGCGAGCCCGGCTCCAAGGGGCTGCTGCTCAGACCCTGTACCAGCAAGTGTGCTTTTCACACAGCTTGTCCACACATGTCACTGTACATGTAATTGCCCATAGATGCATAACTGTGACCGGGTGTGCTCTTTGTTTTCCTTTCCTTTCTCTCTGCCCCCAATTCCATTCTCCTGAGCCCTTTCTAGGCACTCCTTCCCTTCCCCCATGCTCAGGGAAGTGACTCAATAAGTATTCTGCGCTTTATTATTTTAAAATTGGGGCCATCTTGGGATCAACACGTACACGCTACTGTATATAAAATAGATAACCGGCAAGGGCCTACTGTAGAGCACAGGGAGCTGTAGTCAGTATTTTGTAATAACTATACGGGAAAAGAATCTAGAAAAAAAAAATGTATATGTGTATATATGTATGTGTGTGTGTAAGTATAACTGAAGCCCTTTGCTGTACGCCTGAAACTATCACAGCGTTGTAAGTCAGCTGTACTTCAGTTTTTTACATGGGGTCATGGTGGAGTTCCCGTTGTGGCACAGCAGAAACGAATCCGACTAGGAACCATGAGGTTGTGGGTTCAATCCCTGGCCTTGCTCAGTGGGTAAAGGATCTGGCTTTGCCGTGGCTGAGGTGTAGGTCACAGATGGGGTTCAGATCCTGCGTGGCTGTGGCGTAGGCCAGCAGCTGTAGCTCCGATTGAACCCCTAGCCTGGGAACCTCCATATGCTGCGGGTGTGGCCCTAAAAAGCAAAATGAACGAACGAATGAATGAATAAAATGGGGTCATGAGGCATGCAGCCCTACGTCTGTCGTCTCGCCCAGTGGGACCCACCGTGTCCTGCCAGTCTGCTTGGTCATGCCCCTTCTCTTTGGTGGCCTGGTGGGGTCACGGAAGGCCTTTGTCCTCCTGACGCTCTCCACCCCCCCAGGCAGCGATGTGGTAAATATTCTTTTACAGATGCCTTTATCTTTATGGACCGCTGCTTTTTCTCCTCTCGGGACACATTTCCAGAGATGGAACTGTAGGATCCTTTCAAATGGTTTTAATATTTTAATTTATCTTGGCCACATCCAAGGCATGTGGAAGCTCCCGGGCCAGGGTTCAAACCTGCACCACAAGAGTAGCAGCGCCAGATTCCTAACCCGCTGCGCCTCAAGGGAGCTCTGCAAATAGTTTTAATTGTAAAAGCATTGCCAGGTTGCTTTTCAGGAAGGTGAAGACCCTTCACATTGTTGCCAGAAGCATTTGTAAAAGCTCTTTTAATTTTTCCATTTTAATAGGTGTAAAGTGGCATTTACTCAGCTCGATGCAAAGTGAACAGCGAGTGAATTTAAATATCTTTTCGTGTTTTGGCCATTTTGTTTCCCACACCTGTGAGTTGACTGTTTGTATCATATACTTTGCCCGCTTTACTAAAACCGTTGTCTGTGTGTGTGCGTGTGCACATGCGCTTGCGCGCCACTGAAGACATTTATTATCGCACAAAACATGAGGTCTGTGCTAGAAAAGTCCTCGGATGACTCACTCAGGAGCTCAGTTACCTCATCATTTACGTTCTCCCTTCTTGACCATTTTCAGTGTTGGCCGGGCTTTTTGCCTTTCCAGGCCTCCAGAGTAGCTGCGAGAGGCTCGCATGTAATTTTCAAATAGTGACATCCTGGAGTAGTACAGGGGGCGCGCGCGGGCGTGCGTGCCTAATGTCTTTGGCATTACAAATCCCTGAATGCTTATGTGTAGGTATATTTTTATTTTTTACTTGCAGACTATTTTTTAGAGCAGTTTAGGTTTACAGTGAGAATGAGAGGAAGGTGTGGAGATTCTCCTGTGTGTCTCTGACACCGTTGTCCTCTGCTCGTCAGTCTGTGCGGGAAGCCAGTGTCCTCACGCCATCGCTACGTGTTCTTCCACAAAAAATCTCTCCCTGTCTGTTGACTTTAAGCAGACCAGTCTCTTCCCCTCGGGCCCCTTCCAGTGGCTAGTCCTGCACCTCAGGGGTGACTGATTTCTGACATAATTGATTAACTTTTCAGTAAATTCTGCTGAGTCATCTGGGTGTTCACAGAGGAAAACATAAAAAAAATCTATTTCAGGCAGTGTATCCATCTATGTGTGAAAAGTGAAAGGTTTTAGAAGAAAACATAGAGTATCTTTCTAACTGAGGTAGAGTCCTTAAATAGGACACAAAAATGCTAATTCTGAAAGAAAGTTCTGATAACTTCGACTTCCTCGAAATCAAAGACTTCATGAAAAGCTGGTAAAAGGCAAGCCAGATACTGATATTTGTCAAGTACGAATATATTTAACTATGGACTCTTTAATCCAGGATAAAGAATAGCCACACGTCATTAAGAAAAGGGCGGCCAGCCCAGTAGAGCGTTTCCAGATAGGCCGTAACCCAGTGAGAAGGTATTCAGACTCAGCGTCGTCAGGTGACGGTGCAGCGTGGTGCTGGTGCACCTGCCAGAATGACCGAGCTGGGGAAGACCTGGAGCTCAGGTGTTCGCACCTGTGTGGAACAGCCTCGGCTGGCCTGCACTCTGGGGAGGGTGTGGGTGGCTCGCCCTCTTCCGAAAACCCTGACGTCATCCGTCTTTTCTTTGATTTGCAGTCCCTTCAGTTTTCTTACACAATCTTGTCTCTTTACACTGAGCCCACGTGGAGTTTAGTGTGTGGTTCAGGTTCAAGGTGAACCCGCTTTGACTCCTCAGGAGAGAAGAGAGCAGCGGGCCTGTGGTGTGCGCAGAAGGCCCTGGCCCTGCGGTGGGCAGCCAGGGCACTCAGCGGTCACTCTCACGCCAGCCGCGGGACTGGGAGTCTGTTTGCTCACAGCCGGCTTGGTGTCCCCATCAGCAGACTGGCGGGCGTTGCTGAGAGGACCCAGGAGGTCGGTAGGAACCTGAACTGGGTGATAAGTGTGCAGCGCTGAGGCCGCGCCCGGCCCAGAGGGGCACTCGGAGGATGTCGGAGCCGCCGCTGCCCCTGTTGCTCTCCCGGCTGTGTGGTGGTGAGCGGCCAGCCCTTCGGCCCTGCCGACACGGGCTCTCCTCTCGCGCTCTGGCCCGGCCCTGGACCAGTCGTCTCTTGCCGCACCAGTTCCACGCTGCCGTGTGCTCTCACCTGGGCCACTTCCCACTGGATTTTCCTGTGTACTTCTGTGCCTGACATTTTTCTTCTGTGCACTTTTCTGGCTGTTCCTCGTTATTTAGTCTTTCAAAACCAAATGTATAAAATTATCAGAAAATTCTGTTGGGACTTCAACGTGTATGCTGATTTTACGAAAATGGGCTTTTTAGATACAAGTTTCCTGTCCAAGAATATGACATGTCTATTTGTTCCAACCTCTTTCACGTCCTTCAGTAAGATTTCATAGTCTTTTTCGTATAGATCTTTCATATTAAACTAATTCATAGTTTTTTTTCACATAGTTTTTGGCCTTGTTGGGATAAGATTTTTTTTTTTGTCCATTTCCAATTTGAAAGTTGTACTATGAGCAGAACATACTTGATTATTGTTGATCATGTGTTTAGCAACCTTGTTTATTTAATAAGTCATTTTTTATTAGAATCTTGGGTTCTGTAGGTATATAATTATGAAATCCACAAAAAGAATTGTTTTAACTTTTCACATCAAGGATAGAGTTTTGGGTTCTATGCAGTTTGAATAGGCTCAATCTATGTAACTGTTTTCAGCAGTGGGTGCTCAACCACCTTTTCGATCTCTTCAATAGTAATAGGTCTTTTTGGGTTTTCTATTTTTTGTGTCAGTTTTGGCAATTCATATTTATTACCATATCACCAGCTTTTCTACACTTTAAAATTGTTGCCGTGAAGTCGCATCTCCTAACACTCTTCTAACCTTCCAGTAGCTTTATTTCTCTATTCTTTCTCAGTCCTGGCTTGTCTGTTTGGGTTTGGCTCTTCCTTTCAGATTTGCGAAGGGTCGTCTTCATGAATTTCAGAAGTCAGCCTCACAGATTGCCTTTTCCTGTATCTTTCAGTTGTATTTACCCTTTTCTTCTGTTGTTCACTCTAAGTACTTCTTTAAAATTCACTCTTGTTTACTGTGAAGGCCATTTTCTTGTACAGCTTTTAATACATTTTACCAAGTTTGATATTTTCCTTTTCGTATTTCTATGTAGTTTGACATTTCATTTTTATTTTTCTCTTTTCTTATAGCATTATTTAGGAGAATGTCACTTAATTTTCAAGTAGCTCTGGGGATTTAGGGTCTCATTTTTATTATTTCTGATGTTATTGACTTGTGAGCAGAGAATATGGTTTTGGGGGTTTTGTTGGCCGTGCCCATGGCATATGGATGTTCCTGGGCCAGGGATCGAACCTACACCACAGCAGCAACAACGGTGGATCCTTAACTGCTAAGCCACCAGGGAACTCTGAGAATATGGTTGTTGTTTGTTTGTTTGTTTGTTGTCTTTTTAGGGCCGCACCTGCAACATATGGAAGTTCCCAGGCTAGGGGTTGCATCGGAGCTGTAGCTATTGACCTAAACCACAGCCACAGCAACACCGGATCCAAGCTGCGTCTGCGACTTGCACCACAGTTCATAGAAACACCGGATCCTTAACCTAGTGAGCAAGGCCAGGGATCAAACCTGAGTCCTCATGGTTCCTAGTCGAATTCATTTCTGTCGAGCCACAGTGGGAGCTCCGAGAATATGGTATTTTAAATGTTAATTAATTTGAATTTGTGTGCTCTTCTTTATAGCCAAACATATGGTTGATTTTGTAAATGTTCATGGAAAAAAATGTATATTTTCTGTATCTCTGTACTTTAGAAATAAGAGTTTGTGGTTGTGTCAGAAGGAATGCAGGACGAGGCAGTCAGGACAGACTCTGTGAGTGTCCGTGCTGTTTGCTCTGCTGGGATTCCTGCCACACCTGCCCTCCTCCATGTCTTGTTTCTTCCGTGGGTGCACTTGACCCTCCTGGATAAGACCATGCTCTGCTGTGCAGCAGCTCACATCCGACTTTGCAGCTCTCTTCGCGGCATGAGTCAATGTTTCTCGTGTGCCGGAGGTGTTAGCGCAGGGGGGATGCGGCGTTGCTCCTCTTCTGTGCCTTCCCCTCCTCGCAGGTGCCTCAGGCGCTGCTTCTGCCCTTTATTGCAAAACTTGTTGACTGTGGCCTTGGAGCGCCTCCCGCTCCTTCCCCATCCTGGGCCACAGCTTTCCTGCCGCCACAGCTGCACCCCCAGCAGCCCCACTGCCTCGTCAGGAGTGACAGTGCCCAGGGGTAGCCAAGCCCACTGGGGGTTCCTGGGTCCTCGCCTGCTTCACTCTACCTCTAGGTCACCTGAGTCCCCAGGGCTGCCCAGTGTGGTCAAGCCTCACAGGTAACTGTAAATGCTCCTGTGGCCACACTGGAGGGGGAGAGATGGGTGGAAGTAAGTTCAGTAGTACATCTTAGTCCGCTGTATCCACAGGTCATCATTTCCTAGTCTGATCCATATAAAAATCACGAGGCTTTATGTTCTTCTTATCACACCCAGTCTTTGAGGTTGGCCTGCATCCTACGCCCAGCGCCTCCATTGGGACTCGCGGCGTCCACCGGGCCTTCTGCCGCCACTCCCTCTCTCCCTCTCTTGCTGGGCAGAGAGTCATGTGCCTTAGGCCAGGTGTCGAGTTCATCGCTCTGCCGTGTGGGCAGTGGGCTGGGTGACGGGGGAGGGACGGCTATGAGTTAACGCTCTTCTTCTCAGGGAGACTGTTTCTGAGGCCCCCACTCTTTCCTCTTCAAACAGGTAGCTGTGTGTTTCTTGGTTTTTGTTTCTGTTTTTTTGTCTTTTTAGAACCGAACCTGCGGCGTATGGAGGTTCCCAGGCTAGGGGTCTAATTGGAGCCATAGCCGCCGGCCTTCACCACAGCCACAGCAACGCCAGATCTGAGCCGTGTCTGCGACCTACACCACAGCTCATGGCAACGCCGGATCCTTAACCCACTGAGCGAAGCCAGGGATCAAACCCGCAACCTCATGGTTCCCAGTCGGACTCGTTTCCGCTGCGCCACGTCGGGAACTCCTCCCAGGTAGCTGCGTTTTTACCCAGTGCCCTCTGCGTCTGTGCTGTGGTCCTTAGCACGGTCGTAATTAAATGCGCTTTGTGTGGCTTTTCATTTCATCTCTGGATTCAGTCAGTCTCCTCAGTCCTTGTTCACTGCAGTGTCCCTGGTGCTTAGAAGAGAGCCCAGCACCGGAGAAGTCATCCCTGCCTCCCTCACGGGCCAGGCCCGGCCCTGCTTCCTTGTGGTACAGTGCTGGGCCAGGGGGACCTCCGTCCTGTGGCCTTTGGTCTGCCTGTGAGATCAAATACAGGAAAGAAGATAAGAAAAAAAAAAGAAAGAAAAAGCTCTGATCGTGGCACAGGGCTACAGAAGGGCGAGGAGCGAGCAGTCTGGGCGTGGGTGTCAGTGGGTGCTGCGTCCCCCCCAGCCCTGTCCTCTGTGTACCTGATCTGTTTTAGCATCTGTCGGCTGTCCTCACGTTAAATGACAGGGTGTGTTATACACATATAATTCGGAAAGAAGCGGTTTTAACATGTCAGTGCTCAGCACAGACATTGTCAGGCATTCCCCAGAAGTCATATCCTTAGGAATGAAGCTTCAGTTTGAGATAGGGCAGCAGAGGTCAGTCTTTACCAGTAGCCTGGGGAAGCGCTAAGGGGAAGAGGCTACATGGCTGACCTTGGAGAATAATGTCGGAGTGAGGCCAAAAACAATGGGTTGAAAAAAGGAATGAAAGTAAGTTCAAAATAGTAATTTCCAAGACTCAGCTTGCCGTGCTTTGGGAAAAATTTTAAATTATAAAATAGCAGTAATGGGAATATTTTAGCGGAACTGTTGATTAAAATTATTGGAGATATGTCCCATTTTGTGTGTTACCACCAAGTCAATGATCCTTGGTTGCCGGTCTGCTGGGGGAGCCTCAGGCCTCTGCTGCTGCCTGCGCGCACCTTGTGCCAGCAGCTCAGAGAGCAGACGGGCATTGCCTCCGTGGTGTCCTGTTCCAGGCTGGTGACCGCTCAGTCACATTCCGGAGACAGCAAGGTGAAATATTCCCTGACTACACCTAGGCTGTGTTCCTGGAAAATTCAGTGCAGAGCATACTTTGTCTTAAAATAGACTTGGGTTCTACAGTCAGTTGCTTCACCAACTTGAATGCACACCAGGACATTTGAAAGCCATGCAGGACACAGGGCAGGTTTCTACCGTGAGGGAATTTCCTGCACGTGAAAGGGCCTCTCACGGCCCTGGTCCCATTCACGTCCCTCATCCTTCAGTCGGCGGAGGACAGCCCTCCGGGGAATGGCTCTGCCCAGCGAGACCAGATCCTGGTGGGACCTTGGCTCAGAGAGGCAGGCAGAGGTCAGACCAGGTCAGGTTCAAATCCTTTTTGCTGGCATTGTTTCTTTTGTAGTAGGACCAGACTGCCATGTTAAAGTAACTTCCTGGAGACACCATCTGTTGTAGGGGGACAAACAAGGATGGAGGGAAACCGTTGAAAACAACTGCAGGCTTGATTCCCAGCCCAGGGTGGGACGCTGGCCGGTATCAGAGTGGCAGCCGTGCAGGTGGGGAAAGCACGCAGGGTCACTGCGGCCAGGGCTCGAGGCCAGGGCCAGGCTCGCCGGGGCTCGGGAACGGGTCGAATGGCCGTGCTTTTGCCGAAATGAGGGAGACCGGGGGTGGGGCGGGGGGACGCGTGTTGAGAGAGGCCCCTGGCGTTGTGCTGTGTGAGCCATGTCTACGTGGGCCGCGAGAGCCCACGTTCAGGGCTGGGACTAGGTGGTGGTCCCCTGGCAGGCCGTGGCCGGCTGGGGAGTAGAGCGGGTCCAGCACAGAGCCCTGTGGTGCTTGAAACCCTGTGAATCGAGCAGGGACGAAGCCAGTCGGGGGAAAGAGCCAGAGAGAGAGAGGAGCAAACGCCGTGAGAGCAGAGGCCACAGAGGCCCAGAGAGGAGAGCGGGCCTGGGGGCCGTGCTGCCAGAGGCCCGGGGCAGGAAGCAGGGGGCCCGCGTGGACCCCCCGCGTGGAGGCAGGAAGACCGGAGCGAGCACACGTGTGCCTGGAAGCGGCCCCGTGGCGGGAGCCGAGAGGGAGCCACTTCCGAGCCGTGATTCCCAGTGGCTCAGTCCCAGCGGCGTAGCCTGTGCCGCGGGTGCGGGGCAGGGAGGGGCCTCGCACCATGCTGTTCTCAGAGAAGGAGGCCTGACGAGGCTGCCTGCAAAGTGGTCGTCGTCGTGAAATGCTGCGGATAAAAGACAGGTGGCATGTTTTGTCTTCATAAGAAGAGTTATTCTTGGAAAGTGAGCCCATTCTGGTGGGGCCTGTTCCTTTGGACCCCCGTCCCACCAGCCACACTGCCTCCAGACCTCCAGCACATTTTAGAGACTTACTCCAGCTCGGGGTGTCTGGGGAGAGGCCAGGTCCCCCTCTCTGAGAAGGGGAGCAGAGCATGCAGTTCAACCAAGGATTTCACACGGTTCCCTCCAGGCCACTGGGTGAGCCGTCAGGGACCCCCTCCTTCCCGTCTCTGCTCTTGGTGCCCACGCGTCCAGCCCCTGCGAACGAGTGCCCTTGGCCATCAGGAGCACGGAGAGCAGACGCGTCCTAACCTTGGAGTGAGGGGGCAGCCGCCCCAGTCCCCGGCTACTCCTCACAAGGAGCCCCCGCCCCCGGCGACATGGACAGTTGGTCTCCCCGGCCCAGCGGGCGGGGCGGGGCCCCTGAGGACTGCGCAGAGTAGTTCGTGGGCTCTTTCATCTGTGGTCCAAAGCGTTTCTCTTTTCTTTCCAAAGCCCACACATCTGGCCGACTTCAATCAAGTGCAGACCATTCAGTATTCCAACAGCGAAGACAAGGACAGGAAAGGAACGCTGCAGCTGAAGATAGCGGGTGCACCCGAGGTAAGGCAGGCCCTCCTGCATCGTGAAGGGTACTTTAGAAACGACGGCTGCTTGAGGGGACAGATGCAGTTTCTACAGATCTTCAGAATCACAGCTTTCTCTTAGGGAACAAGTCTTAGGTCACAAATAGTGACTAAATGCCCTCAAGAGTAGGAAACAGATTTGAAAATGAGCCTTATTGTGGGAACGATGGAAGATTACCAAGAAAATCGGCCTCTTTGCATTTAACGTATATAATCTATAAACTTTGTTAATATGTTGTTTCCGAGACTGCTGTGTGTCACATTCTCTGGGTGGTGGTAGTTATGGTGAAAGCAGCGGCAGCCGATACTTTCCACCACACGTGTCACCCACTGTTCCAAAACTTAACACAGAAGCCTCAGAGCCCAGCGGAAGAGGTGCTTTGAGATACTATTGTTCCCCCAGTCCATAGATGAGGGGACTGAGCACAGGGGATGGCCAGGGTCCTAGTAAGTGGTGGAGATGGAACACATGCCAGACAGCCTGAACCAGAGCCTGGTCTAGGCAGATGCAGGTGGAAATGAAAGCAGGCACGGCCCGGCGACCGCTTGGCGAATACCGCCTAAGACGGCCTTTCCAGAAGACGCGCAGAGGCACTCGCAGGCCTCCTCTGCGCGAGCGCCTTTGGGGTGCTCACCTGGGCCCTTTGCTCCGCTGCGGCCGCTGCGGAGAAGGGCTTGTTTTCAGCGTTCCCCACCCCTGCCAGAGGACTGTGGCGTTTCTGAGGCTCCTGCTGCTGCACTTGATTCTCAGAATTAAACAGATAGTGTCGTGAAACATTAAAACCTTACTGCAAATGAAATTTCTTGAAAACAGCTCAGTAATTTCTTGTGATCTCTGTCCTCCTGTTTGCTGCCCCCAAGCAATACTCAGAGTAATGCAAGTAGATAACCTGTTCCTTTAGAAGAAGGTTACAAATGCTACGTGAATTAGGACGCACTTGTGTTTGAAAGTGAAATACAGCTCTGATTATCTCCTGGATAACAGTGAATGATAGGTCTTTAGGAAATTTGTCATAATAGCATGTTTTACATTAAAAAGAGTGGTTTCTAAGCTCTTAGGCAGAACATGCTATGCATGCTCAAAATAATGAAGCTTACCTAATTTTCTTTAACGCTAGAAAAATTATGATGGATGGTTCATAAAAATCTACTCCACATTTGTCTAGTTCCTAAAATAAGCCATATCAGCTTACTAATTTCCTAAATTCTTTCCTTAATTAGCGTGTGCCTAGGGGGCCAGACGTTCTGAAGGAAAGTAATTTTTTTTACCTCTTTTTGTTCTAGAAACTGAGTCTCGGTTTAAGCAAGTTTTCTTTTTTGTCTGCCTTTGCCTCTGTCACATATTCTAGGAATAACATCCCTAAATATCAGACTTCCTTTTCCACTCGAACCTGATGATGAATCTTGCCTCACTCCCACTCTGCCCTGTTTTCGAGTGTATCTAGAGCTCTGATGTCACCGCGCAGCTGGCCGTTTGATTACGGGAAGGAACAATGACAGCTCTTTCTTGGTCTTTCCCTGTGCAGCCTCTGACGGTGACAGCACCGTCCCTGACCATTGCCGAGAACATGGCCGACCTGATAGACGGCTACTGCCGGCTGGTGAACGGAGCCACGCAGTCTTTTATCATCAGGCCCCAGAAAGGTGAGCTTCCTTTCTCCTCGAGCGTTCCCACCGAGTTGGTGGCTGAGCTGGCCCCCACAGCCCGCAGGCCTTTTAGATCACTCTGTGAGAGTGAAGGCCGGATGGGTGACTCAGCCCAGGGAATCTGTGCTTTTGTCTTTCCAGGGAAGTGACCCAGCTGACAGCCTCAGAGCTGGGTTTGGATAGAGCTTAAAGAAAACATTGCTCATGTTTAGACCCTTTTGTTTTGAGCAATATGCTTAAAGTAATTTGTAGGTTACCATTAGTATTTTTAAGTAAACTTTGGGGGTCATGTTCTGAGCTGTTTTATAAGTCCCTTGTAACCCGCGATAAATGAAGTCACGTCCCTGTTTTTTCTTATAGACCTCAAAAGCTTAGCACAGCCAGGGAACACAGTCAGTCCTGAGCATGACGTGATGAGCCCTAGGAGCGTGGCGCTGTCCCTTGAGCCTGTGGGACGGGGTGTTACAGGAGATGCGGATTTCTGGAGTAAAGTGGGAAGAACTGGGCTTTGGGGTTGTATCAGCCCACGGTTCAATCACGAATGCATGCCGCTCACAGATGGCTTTGTGCCTGGTTCTCTTCTGCGGGGTGGGGACAGAGGGCTTCGTGTGTCCAGGTGACTTGGGCATGGGGGGGTGTATTGGAGGACAGATGGCCTCGGGTGTGTAGGTGGCTCAGGGTGTGTGTCTGTGTGTGTGTGTGTGTGTGTGTGTGTGTGTGGTATTGGGGGAGTAGATGGCCTCTGGGATGTGTGTGTAGGTGTCTTGGGTGTGTGGGGGGCGCGGGTATTAGGGGACAGATGGCCTCATGTGTCTAGGTGTCTTGGGTGGGTATGTGTGTGTGGCATTGGAGATATATGGGTGCTGTGTGCAGGTGGCTCAGGGTGTGTGCTGTCACATGTAGCGTTCATAGATTTCTAAATGGCTACTGTTCCCGATGCTGCTGTTAGTTTCAGTGGGATCTTGACACACGCGTGAGAGACTCCTGGTCCGTACAGGAAGAACAGCCGCTATGTGGCAGCATGGTGGGTGGGTCCACGGTAGTCCGCGCGAAGCAGCCGGGATCCCTGAGTAGGCGGGAGTCGGGAGGGACTGAGTTCTGCGTGTTGAGTCAGCAGAACTGAATCTGGTGGTGAGAGGACATGGAGAAACGCAGGGAAGCATAGGACAAAGCCCTGAACTCCCGGCGTAGACGCCGCAGGGAGCCCAGCCTGCCCAGCAGTCAGGTCCCAGTGCCCATGGCCAGAGGAGGGCGTAGAGGTGTGTGTGTGCAGCAGAGGCATCTTCGAACCTCTGTTTGAAAGTTAGTGTCAGGGCGCTGTGCTCTGAAAACAGCATCTAAAGCCGTAAGCCTAAAGGCCAGTAAATAAGTGCATGGGTTCCAGGCCACGGCTAATCTAGCAAAAGTGTTCTTTCCACTATCATCTGGCCAGTAAAGCCTAGTCATTTGTTTTTTTTTTCTAAAATGCAGTGTATACTTATCATAGCTTTCTTTACGTGAAATATGGTAATGAAGTTGATTTTATTTCATCCGATTTCATTTCATTTCATTTCATTTTTTGGCCGTGCCCATGAGATACAGAAGTTCCCAGGCCAGGGCTCAAACCTGTGCCAACGCTGGATCCTTAACCCACTAGGCCACCAGGGAATTCCTGAAGTTGCCTTTAGAAATACCTCAAGGCTGCTCTCAGTTAAAATTTTTGCAGTCGGCAAGAGTTGCTCACTTGGGGTCCAAGGCTGCTTTAGTTCTTCACTGACCAAGCAGGGCCTGAGCCTCCTGAGTGCAGGTCCTCTGCTGGCTGTCGGGCTGAGGGCGGGCTCAGTCTAACCCTCAAGCCGCCTGTGCAAGTGCTCAGTTAACGCCGCAGGAGCTGAGGAGGGCTGTCCACAGCCACTGGGGTGTCCCAGGAAGCATTCCTCCGAGGAGGTCATGTTTGAACTGATCTTTGAAAGGCTGAGGGGTGACACTCCACCAGAAGGAAGAGGCGGAGTGTGTGGATGAGGCGGTCAGGGCCACACAGCGTGTGTCAGTCACGGGATTAGGGAGCAGGCGAGGGGACGGGGGGACCTGGACATGGGGCGCAAGGGCTCTGGTGGCAAGGGCTCTGGTGGCAGTGTGCGACTGCACGGAGCTCACGGGGGCCGCCACCTCCACCCACAGCCCCGCAGGCACCAGAGGCAGGCACGGAGGCAGCGGTGTGGCGCTGCGGGCTCAGCTGAGGGCTCACGCTTCATCCTCAAGGTTGTCAGGAAACGCTGGACTGTTAGGTGGGGGTGACCTGACGAACTGGTGTTTGGGAAGATCGTTCTGGCGGACGGATTAGAGAGGATCCGCTGGGAGCCTGTGAGACCAACCCGGGGAGACGGCGGTGGCACTTCACGCTCCTAGTTTGCGGAAGGAGGGCGGGAGCACGTCTCTGAGCCTCGCTGGCCGGGGCCCCGCGCCGGGGACCTCCCTCGGTCACCGCTCTGCAGGCCACCCGGGTGTCCAGCCTGTGGGCTGTTTCCTTGGGGTTTTGTATGTTCCCTGCACGGGTTTGCATGTTGCTGCCGATGTTCAGTCTTTGGTAAAGAATGCTGGCTTTGATGACGAGAAATTCTTGGTCTTCTAGAGTCTCGTGGGAAGGACAGCTTTCATCAGTTTTCCCCTTTGCACTTGGCTTTGAATAGCAGTACCTTTTATTAAACAGTAAGGGACCTGCAGTCAGTGTATGTCTGTCGTAAGTACTGAAAATGAAGCCATGAAAACCTAAGGTAGTATAACTTCCTCTGAAGGGTTATTGTTAAAATTCCAGAAGAGGACTCACCCGCTTTCTCTGATTTCTACACGTTCATTATCTTCTCAAAAGAAACCGAAGGGACCTCATCTCTCTCTCCTTTTTCCGCAGACGGTGAACGGGCCTTGCCGTCGATACCAAAGTAAGTGCCTCTTTGCGTCTTGTTACTGTTCCATCGTGTGAGACACTGAGAGGAAGTCACTGTGCTTTACTTATTGCTACCCACTTGCCAGAGCAATCAAATGTCTACGTGTATGATTCGGAAGCCAGAAAACAAGTGTTTCCAGAGAGAATCAAGTCAGTTGTAATCATGTTATGTATGTAGACTTAATCAGGGTGTAAAATGGCTCGGGCGGGTTCAGAACCCGACCTGGTGTCCCTGAGGATTCGGGTTTGATCCCTGGCCTTGCGCAGTGCGGGGAGGACTCTGTGTTGCCGTGAGCTGTGGTGGAGGTCACAGACGCAGCGCCGATCTGGTGTTGCTGCGGCTGTAGTGAAGGCTGGCGGCTACAACTCCGATTCAACCCGCAGCCTAGAGACTTCCGTGTGCCGCAGGTGTGACCTTAGTAAATAGAAGAAGGGAAAATTCTTTTCACACTTTTTTTAAGGTTCAGTAGGGAGCTCAAGAGTAGGAATAACACAAACAGGGGTCTCTGCTGTTAAACAGTCACTTTAGAGTTGACAGTAACCTTTAGAAGAACTCGCAGATAGGCTCCATTCTGGTTATTCACAAGTGAGAAAATTAAGCATATGTAATTCACGAGGAAATTAAAAATATGTAGTTACTGTTACTGTTATTATTATTACTTTTTACTTTTTAGGGTCACAGGTGAGGCATATGGAGGTTCCCAGGCTAGAGGTTGAATCCACACTGTAGCCCCTGGCCTACACCACAGCCACAGCAATGCCATATCCAAGCCACATCTGCGACCTACACCGCAGCTCGCGGCAACGCTGGATCCTTCACCCACTGAGCGAGGCCAGGGATCAGACCTGCGTCCTCATGCATACTAGTCAGGTTCATTACCACTGGGCCACAGCAGGAACTCCCAGTTTGTTACTTTTTAAGTTTGTCTGTCATGAGTTTCATTACAGATGGCTTGATCTGTCAGATGTAAAGAATGCCAAGAGAACCATTTTATAACGTCTCTGATCTCGCCAGTGTGCTGGGGATTGGGGACCAGTGTGACTTCGCTTAGGTTACAGTCTAGTCGTTGAGACACACGGGGAAATGAACAGTTAGAGCTGGGTGCTCAGTGCTCAGAGAGGTTCCAGCAGAGGCATATGTCACCTGAGAGCCCCTGCATGTGGGCAGAGGAGGGCAGACGCGGGCGTCACCTCTGCTCTGTCTCTCCTCCGTCGCTGTCCCTTCTGCTTCCCGGCTCTGTCTGACCCGTCTGCCTCACCTTCCACCGTCACTCCCGGGTTTTAGCTGTCGTTGTCACGTGTAAGGGTCCCCAAGACCACCCCGTTCAGTGACATTCCAGAAGGACCTCCCAGGGCTCAGCACACAGTCACTCTCCCGGCTGGCGGGAACAGCAAGAGGCTCCAAAGCCAAGTCAGCCCGGGGGGGCGAGGGCACCGAGTCCAGGGGACCCGGGCCAGGCTCCCAAGGACCCTTCTCCTCAGGCAGGACACCCCAGCCGCGGGAGTCCTCCTGGTCTGGGCGTCCGCTCTGCTTGGCGTGTGCCCAGATTCCAGACTCCCGGCAGGGAGGCAGCAGTTCAGTGGGAACTGTATGACTTGTACCAGTGGTGTCAGCACAGGTGGCGGGAATCCTCCTGGAACCCAGGCTCCTGAGCACCAGCCCCGGGCAGCCTCGGAGGACAGCAGCCTGAGCCTTCCAGGTGCCCTCCTCCTGTCCAGTTTCGCCCGCTGTCCCGTCCAGTCTCTGTCTACCCCAGCGGGAGGGGGCTTTCCTAAATGAAGCCCTTGTTGACTGCCTCACACTTAGTACGTGCCCGTGTCCTCAAGCCAGCAGGCGGGGCTGCCCGGCGGCCCTGTCACCTCCTCTACCCTCCCTGCCCCCGCACCTCCCGCTCATCTTCGGCCGCACTGAACTTCCTTCCGTTCCTGGTGTCCCCGTCCTTTCTTCTCTCCAGTCCTCGTCCTCAGCAGGGCCCTGCTCATGTCTCGTCCCGCGTCACTTCCTCTGAAACTTCCCACCATCGCAGGTCCTGGGAGCACCCCTGTGTTCCTGTCACCTTCTGCTTCATCCTAGCACATAGCGCACTGGGTTCTTTTCCTCTCTTTTTGTGGCCGCACCCGTGGCAGACGGAAGTTTCTGGGTTAGGGATCGAATCAGAGCTGCACCTGCCGGCCTATGCCACAGCCACAGCAGTGTTGGATCCGAGCCACGTCTGTGACCAGTGCCACAGCTTGTAACAACACCAGATCCTTAACCCACTGAGGAAGGCCAGGGATTGAACCCGCACACTCACACACACACTGTGCTGGGTTCTTCACCCGCTGAGCCACAACGGCAGCTCCACATGCATCACACTTCAAACATTCCGTCTCTGCTGCTCACAGTCTGTGGCCTCATGGATGGTGTTGTTGACCTGACACTGGGCGGTACCTGGCACATAGCAGACACACCGTAGCCGAGTGGGCGAGTGGAGGGATGGGTGAGACGAGCTTCCTTGTAGCCTTTAATCCTTATGTTTCATAAACTCAACAGTATGTAACAGGTATTTGTACATGTGCCACATTAGGCAAGGAGCTAATGCTCAGAGTGTCTCCAACTGTGGAAAGTCTTTAAGAGGTGACCTAGGGGATTAAAACATGCAGGAATCATAGCAGTTCCTACTGTGCCGCAACGGGATTGGCAACGTGTTTGGAGCGCCGGGATGTACGTTCAATCCCCGGCCTGCCACAGTGGGGTAAAGATCTGGTGTTGCCGCAGCTGCAGCTTAGGTTGCAGCTACGGCTCAGATTTGATCCCTGGCCTGGGAATTCCATATGCTGTGGGGCGGCCAAAAAATAAAAGTAAAAACAAAAAACCACAGGAATCGTAAACACAGATGTGAAAGTGAGGAAGAAGGGAGTAGGTTAGAAGTAGTAACAGATACTGGAAAAAACTGCACAAATAAAGTAGATTTTTAGAAGCAGAATTTTCACAAATCACAGAAGAGCAGACCTGTTACTGCCATTGCTGAGAGAAGTGGGGAGATCCCTGCAGCAGCTAGTACGCTGGTTTTCAACAGCGTCCCCACATCCCCCTGGCAAAAGGAGACCCCATGTTCTGTCGGCAGCACACGGAAGCCAGTGCCTTCCCGATAAACGTAGTTCAGAGATTGCCAAGCCATGTGGCTGCAGTGGAAGAGAGCTGGTGACTTGTTAGGAAAACAACTTCAGTTAAACTTTTATACTATAGTACAGATGCCAATTCTTGTATTTAGAGAGTTCAGTAAAGAGAACCCAGGTCTCCGGCTGTGTGCTGTTACCCTTAGTTATAGAGCCTATGCAGTTGTATTTTGAATATTTCCAGTCCGCAAAATTGACATGCTCCTTTAAGCCCCAGTATTTCCTAGTGTATTCTGTATACTAAGGAAAATTCCTGTTCAATACTTCTATAGTAAATGCTTATGTGTCAAGAAAAAGTTTTCTTTTGTAGAAAGAGCAAAATAGTAACTTTGACATCTAATCACTGTGGAGTTCCTTTTTTCTGTTTTATGCTACCCCAAATTTTTTAAATGAACTGTACTTATTTTTTTTTGGTCTTTTGGGGCCATATCCACAATATATGGAAGTTCCCAGGCTAGGGGTCAAATCGGAACTGCAGCTGCCAGCTTACACCACAGCCACAACAGCGTAGAATCAGAGTCATGTCTGCGAGCTACACCACAGCTCACAGCAACGCTGGATCCTTAACCCACTGAGCGAGGCCAGGGATTGAACCCACGTCCTCATGAATCCTAGTTGGGTTCGTTACTGCTGAGCCACGATGGGAGCTCTCTGTACTTGGATTCTTTAAATGTCAGTAAAGCTTTTGGCAGAATCTTATTTTATGTGGGTTTATATGTAAAACGCTAATGTTGAGCCATTTCATGAAACAACCTTTTTTTTTGGTCTGTAAATAATAACGGTGTTAATGTGCTCCCTGCTTATTCACATGCTCTCAATTTAAGAAGGACCAATCATTTAACAGTATTTCAAGTTATGTCTTAGCAAATTTCAACTCCAGGTATTTTCTTCCCCTCTATTTTATAACTTTGGGCACTGGGGGTTAAGCATCCAGCATTGTCACTGCAGCGGCCGGCGTTGCTGCTGTGGCGAGGGTTCAGAGCCTGGCCTAGGAACTTCCACATGCCCCTGGCACAGCCAGAAGAAAAATAGGAAAAAAACTGGGCACTCCTTTGCAGCCCAGCATTTAAATCTAATCTACGCCTGCGAAGTGGTGTGGGTGTTTTAAATCACTGTCACAGTTGTTTTCTCGGAGCAGGTCAGTGTTCCTTCAATTGTCTTATCTTGTTTTCCTGATCTTTAAAAATGTTAATGGAGTGCCATGAGTTCAAGGGCCTCAGGTAGTAAAACCTGGTGTTTTACAAAGTCACCGTCTGAAATGTGTGCAGTTGTCCTGACTCTGGGCAGGTCACGGTTTGCATGAACACTGGTGGCTTTTTCTGAGCGCGGCACTCACGGCTTTGCACCTCTGTTCCAGGCTGGCCAACAGCGAGAAGCAAGGCGTGAGGACCCACGCAGTCTCCGTGTCCGGTAAGAGGCCTCAAGGGGGCAGAGTGGAAGCGGCCTCGCCGCCGGCTGCTAGATGTCTGCTCATTTGTATTATGATTACTTCTTCTAGAATAGCTTATAAAAAATAAACATTCTGACTGCCCGAATTTGCATAATTTTCCCTTTGTTAGGTAGGTTTAAATAAGACTCGGATTTTTTTAGATGAGACGTGTATGATACTAGATTACTCACAAGATTATATAGAATTACAAGTATTTTTCAGTTTTAATGCCGTGTTGATTCCATATAGAGGGAAAATGTTTATTTTTGAAGTTGCCATTGTAATTTATCTCTGCAGTTCAGCAGAAATTAACACAATATAGCTTGTATATTTATTGACGTTTAGGAACTATGAAACACTTTTAAACAGTTTTGTCTTTCACGTTAACGTAAACTGGTATTTGAGTGTTGCTTCTTAAGAGATAACAGTTAAGATATTGACGTGAGTATTATCATAACTAGTTGCTGGTGTGATGAATGTGGTGTGCTTTCCTTGAGACATTTTCCAAGTACCTGTGCCTTTTTTCCCCATTTAAAATGAGGAAAATAGAGGAATGCAGGGAAAAGGAGAAACCATCTTCTATGGACCCAGGTTTGGTATCTTAAAATGCATCTCCTGTCCGTGTATAGAGATATACGTGTGTGGGTATATACACTGTATCCATACACATGCGTATATGTGTCGTTACGTATGTCACATTTCTGAAATAATAGCTGCCTGTATTATTGCTAGGATCTGAAATCTGGTTTAGAAGAAACCTATTTTCTATTAATTTAGTTTAATTTACCTTGAGTTAATTTTTACCTGAAATTTAGTTTTGCACTGTTGCCTAGTTGATGACTAAATTATTTTTAGCATTCTAGCATGTACATATAATTGCTTATTTTTATAGTTTCCACAAACATCCCTCCAGCCCCCTCTCCGGCAGCGTTTGTGCCGGTCCTTATATGCTTAGCAAGGATCCTCTCGTGCTGAGCTGTCGGGGCAGGTGTTCTTCCAGCCTGGGGGACAGCTCACTCCGTGATGGGCTGCGGGAGCTTTAAGCTCTGGCGCTTGCGATGGCGTCCGCGGGCTGCAGGGGCGCGGGTCCCCGACGCTGCCCCCCTGCACTCTCTTGCCCCAGCCCTGACCTAGGGCCTAAGCCATGGACTCAGCACTTCTGGGCCCGTGCTCGTCCAGTCTGTGGCGGGTATGGGAGACTCGGCAGCGTGGAACAGTTGGAGAGAGCAAGGCCGCCACGGGCCAGCGGCTCCAGGCTGGGGAAGGACTCTGCCTGTCGCTGGGCGGCAGAGGGTGTTCCACGGCGGCTCTTTAGAACAGGCAAGCCTCGCATAGTTCTTAAGCGCCTGGTCTTCTCCCTGCCGGGCTGAAAGCAGTCCTGGGAGCGCGGCCAGACAGCACCAGTGGGCCAGGAGCTAGGCGCCCTTGGGGCTCATCGGGACTCCTCAGCTAGTGGTGGAATCCAGCCGCCTTCCTGGAAGCTTCGGGTCTTGTTCTTCCGTCTCCTCCAGTCCTCAGAGTTCTCCCAAAACCTGGAGTTTTTTCACCGCTGATCTTGTGACACCTCCAGGTTTGGCCTCTCCCAGCCAGCCGCTTCTTTGTGAGTCAGCCTGCAGTCTTTCTTCCTGGTCCCTTAACCAGAAGTTCCTGCTTCAGTCCCTTCTCTCTGTTAATTCTTTGGTGGCACTTTGAAGAGGCCCTTGCCCGGGCAGAAACTTCCAGGGACAACTGACCGTCCACCAGAGGCTTCGGCCCCTCGGCTCTGCCCGAAGGCCTCCTGTCGCCAGTGCCCTGCCAGCCTGGCTGGCCCTCCTGCCTCCTCCAAGAGGGTTTTCCTCCGCCCGCCTCCGCCTCTGTAGCGCTGCTCTGGCTGCTCCACTGTCCAGGACGGCCTTTCCACCGCCACCTGTCAGAGTCCGTCAGTCCTTCAGAGCCAGTAACACCGTTTCACACACGACCAATGCGTTGGTGGTTCCTGGCCCAGGCAGAGGAGACCGCTCAGCGTCCCGCGGATACTCAGCGTCGGGCCTGACTCCTTGCGTTCCTGGTGGTCCTTCATCCCGCCTACGGCCCGCCCCCTTCGGTGCATTTGGACTCACAAGTGTGGTGTTCGTGTGTCTTCCCCGAAGCCTGTGAAGCAGCATGTTGGCAGCTTGGCCAGCCCGTGCTTTTACCTTAGCCCGCAGGTGGTCAGGGTGAATGCTTACTTTTACAAAGCAGTGGCCTAGCAATGAATGAACAGAATAATGAATAATAATTAATAAATAATGAATACTAATTGTTATGGGCTATACATGTATCACCTTATATTTTACAGAACTTTACATATGGAAAGAAACTACTTTAACACATGGAAAGTAGCTGTTTTAGAATTTCTAATGAGCAGCTTAATGCAAATAACATTTATTTTCTTAAGTATATTTTAGTCTAGAATAATTTTTCTCACTAACTTGAAAACCTTAAGGTACTCTTAAATAAATAGGATGATGCTGCATGATAAACAATGAAACCAAAAGACTCTATCACAAAGTAAATTAAATTTTTTAAAACATTTGTAGCAAATACTGAAAACGTATCATCAGAGAGCAGTGCATTTGTTCATCACCAAGGGCTCAACAGAGATGATCAAACCAAACACTTCCAACAAAAGACAAGGTTACTGCATTGGCTGTCGTGACAGAGAGGACACAGGAAAACCGCTCTCTGATCCCCAGTCCCACTGCTACAGCCACACGTTCGACGGGAGCCGTGGCCCACGGGGCAGGGCACCGCCTGCGTTCTCTGCATTTCTGCTACGCTGAGGTTCTGCTGCTTGATGAAGGACCTGGTTATTGAAAACACAACAAAACAAAACCCTAAAACACAAAACCAACCTAGCAAAAACCAAGGTTTACGGCTTTGAAACACTTAAAATGCAGCGTTACTCCCTGATTCTCCTTGGAAATACCGCCTTCCTGGGGCACTTTCCCCCGCACGAGCGCTGCTCGAGCCGTCCCTCTCCGACCTCACTCACAAACCCTCAGCATAAGGATGGCCCTCGGCCCCAGTTCTAACGGCTCCCGTACAAGCACACATCTCCTAAACACTTCTTTTTTTTTGTCTTTTTGCCTTATCTAGGGCCGTACCCGCGGCATATGGAGGTTCCCAGGCTAGGGGTCTAACAGGAGCTGTAGCCACCAGCCTTCGCCACAGCCACAGCAACGCGGGATCCGAGCCGTGTCTGCGACCTACACCACAGCTCACGGCAATGCCGGATCCTTAACCCACCAAGCAAGGGCAGGGATCGAACCCGCAACCTTATGGTTCCTAGTCGAATTCGTTAACCACTGAGCCACAACGGAAACTCAAACACTTATTCTTAAATGACTAAAAAAACTACTCTGAAAAATGTGCCCAGATAGGCACTGTTCTGCTGGATACTTACTCCTATACAGAAACTGTCTAGATTTCAAAGATAAACTGCATCACTGTAACTGGGCTCTTGCTGATGATCTAACAGCGACATCTGCTTGCAATGAGATGTGAAGGAGGGCCGAGGGCTGGTCCCCGGTCCCTGTGATGCCAGGGTACCAGCCAGGGCTCCATCGAGAGCTGAGAACTGCCTGCAGGCACCTGGACACCCTTGCTACTGGCCAGTCTCCATGCTTTGCCCAAAACCTCCCAGGACAGCAGGGACAACTCACAGTGACCAGCTGACAGGGGTCATCTGAGAGTCCAACAAGGTCACAGCTCACTCTGAGGATCCCTGCCTTTCTTCCTCCTGTTCCCGGCACGTCTCCGTCACTTGCTCAGGCATCCATCAATTCATTTTAAAACAACCGCTAAAGACTAGGCTCCAGACAACAGAGGCCAAATAGGGCATGTCTTTGACTGCGATGGGGCCTAAAATCACTTACATCTACTCAGAGACCGTCCACGGCAGTGAGGCGCACAGTGGGCCAGAGAACCGTGAGGAGGAGGGGCCTGGAGTACCAGGGGAGGCTTCCAGGAGGTGGCGACGTCTGAAACCTGCCCTGAAGACCAGGAAAGAACTGTCCCGTTATGAACGCCAGCAGGGGAATCAGACCAGTCCCGCTTCCGCCAGCTTCCCCGGTGACTCTTCATCCGCACCGGGGGCGGTCTCCCTCAGACTGCTCCCAGGGGAGGGCGGTGACCGGAGTTCAACCCGACCGCCACCATCTTCAAGGTGTGTGACCCTGAGCGGGCTTGCTCACCTCTCGCAACTCCTTTCCTCCTGTCTGTGAAAGGGGGAGATGACAAGGACCTTGCGCGGCTGCTGTGGGGAGTAAACCACGTCTACGGCTGCGCATACCAAGGAGAATGAGGCTCAGAGATTATGCCTAGCACACTCACCGGCGTCATCTGGTTTAAACTTCCGGGCAGCCTTCTTCATAATGTTTCCACTTCACAGGTGAGGAAATTAGGACTGAGCGGAGGAGGCGAGGCCCGGCTCACAGGGCCAGCGTCGTGGAGGGCCTGATGGCGGCTGCGCAGCCGCGTCTCTCCGTTAGACCACTCTCGGCCGTCCTGTGCGGAAGGGAGGCTGCTTCCAGAGAGCCTGCGTGTGGTTTAAGGGTCGTTCCCTCCCCTCCCGTTTCTCAGGAGCGGCCTTCCACTGACTCCTGATCCTTCTGTTAGGCTCCAGAAGTCTGCCCTGTATTCAGTTTTGATGGAGCTTCTTTTTCTGGTTTACACCCTAGTTTCACTTTCGATGATGCTCTGGTTTAGAAGATAGGCTGTTCTGTGCTGAGAGTTTGATTTGAATGAGAGCTTCTAGGAGTTTTTGTTAAGTGCCCTAATTTAGACTTGTCACCTGGTACACGTACAGGTGCTTGATGACGTTATTTAACCATGTTAACACGCCCGATCATTTCACGTGCACACAGTGGTGAGTGCTGGGGGGCTAACGTGTTCGTAGTTCCTGGCTCACCGGGAGTCCTCCTGAGGGCAGCAGTTGTGACTAGAACTTTGTAATCAGTCTGGCGTTAGGGGAGACCCAGCCGGCGAGGCTCCCGGCTCTCTGGTGGCGTGGGCCCGGGGTGGCTGCTGGTGCTGCGTGCCAACCAGGAGGAGGACCGTCCCAGCAGCCCGCGTGCGCCCCTCTCCTCGCCCTCCTCTCTGCACTCCACGGGCCGCTTCTGAGACTCGAGGCTGATAATTGTGTCCCTCTCCTCCCTGGGCTCCAAGGGGCTGAGACGATCACTCTGGGGTCCCGTGGGTACTGAGGTGGCTCTGTCATGTGTCTTAGGGTTTTGCCCTGAGAAGGACCCAGAGCTAGACTGGCTTCCAGCCTGTCTCCCTGGAGTGGGCCCTGGGCTCTCAGCTCCAGGCCGTGGAGGGCAGCGCGGCAGGGAGTGGCCTGAGAGCAGCCGGCTGAGAGTCCTGAGCACAACCGGCATTGAAAGGGGAGGTTTCTTTTGCAAACTTTTTCCGGGCCCCACGAATCTGCCCTCTCAGTGCCGTGGCCTCTCTGCTTCTGGAGCAGAGTGCCCGCTCTCGACCGGGTCACCCACATGATGGGGGGCGGGGTCCCCAGGGCCAGCGTTCGGGTCTGTTTGGCTGATGAACCAGCTTAATCCTCTCCCTAAACTTACTAATACAGTACTGAGAACCTTTAATAATCCTTTTTCAAATGTGTTACTATAATATCAGAAGCCCCAGTATCATCTTGTTAAATATAAAAAACAAATATTGCTAGCATCCAAAGACCCAGTTTTTCTTTTTCTCTTTCATGAGAAAACCTAAAGGAAGGCTTGAAACTTGTAAAATATAAGTTCGAGAACGTAACCTCAAGGCTTTCTAATCACATGTCACGGCTGCATAGTAATTGTGGAATTAAGATCAAACTGCAGGAGTTAAGATAAAATGTATTTGATAGTTCTCCAAGCAGGAGCCCGTGCGAACTGGATATTGTTATGCTTTTGAATTTTAGTTTTTTATACATTTTTATCATAGGAAATTTCAAACGTACCCAGAAGCAGAGAGAGTAGAATTGTCCAGCGACCCACCAAGCCCTCACCCGCCAGGCTCAGTGGCCGCAAAGCCGTCATCCTCCAGCTCTGCCCCCACCCGCTTACACAGACGCGCATCCCTCATGGCTCTTAAAGCACATCTGAGGCTGCTCATCCACAAAGATTTCTAAAAGATAAAGGCTTTTTAAAGCAGTATTGTTGTCTTGTCGGAAAGCGTACAGTAACCCCTCAGTACCAGCTCTGGTCAGTGTCACATTCCTTGGTTACGTGTTTTCGCGCTCCGTGTGGCGCAGTCAAGGGTCAGACGAGCAGTGCTGGGGAACTTGGCTGTTTCTCCTCTCGTCTCTGTGCACTGGGCCCCTTTTTTCTTTGTTTCTTTTCTCGATGGCAGTTTACCTGTTGAAGAAGTCGTGTCCCGCAGCCCGGGTCTGGCTGATTGTGGCCCCGCAGCGTGTGTCGGGCGGGTTCCTCTGTCACCTCCATGATCTTGAACTTCCTGTAAGATGGTCACTAGGACCGAGAGAAGTTTGGTCGGTTTCGGGCTCAAAGATTTGGTTTATACAAGAACACGCCGCAGGTGATGCAACCTCCGGCCGTCTCTGACGTGAGGCCCGTCGTCAGGCTCGGCCCGCTGACCGTTTGTTAGAAAGGTCCTGTGAGCGTTTCTCCTGGAGCTCTGGCAGCTGCTGACGTTCGCGGCTGACGTTCATGCTTGGATCTCATCAGGGGCTGCAAAACAACAACATGTGCCCTCATGTTCTCCTTGTTTATTCGGCTGTCATGCTTTTTTTTTTTTCCCCCTTCTTGGCCACCCTGTGGCATATGGAGTTCCTAAGCCAGGGATCAAATCCGAGCCACAGTTCCAACACGGGATCCTAACCCACTATGCTGGGGATCGAACCTGCGTCCCAGGGCACCTGAGACACCGCCGAGATGCCTCCAGTCCTACTGCGACCCAGCGTGAACTTGAGCTGTTACACTTCTAAGGGCGACCCTCCCCCATCAGTTCAGTTCCCATGAGAAATGTTTCCTTCTGGGAAGAGAAGAAAATTGTCCTCTTCCTTCTCTCCGTTTGCAGTGTTTGAAGTCATGAGTCCCCTCCCTAGCCAGATGCTGTTGTTGCTCTGTAGGGTTTTCTTGTCTGAGCATCGCTGTGAATTCATGGATTTGTGACGTTGCTGGCGACGGGGGCAGGCTTCCTTCCCACGACCACCCAGGGAGATGTTTGCCGGAGGGACTGTTTTCCGAGAACGCAGGCTGGTCATCGCTCATCCAGAGCATCTGAGGAGAGGTGGTCGGAGGGCGCCATGTGCGCGACTGAAGATGGCCAAGCAGCCCTGTGTAACCGTTCGCGCCCGGTCCCTCCCGCCGCTTCTGCGTCACAGCCTCCATGCGAGCCTGGGGCCACCTTCCCCTCCCCAGACGGGCCCCTGCCCTGCAGGCACTGCTGCCCTCTCCCCGCGTGGCCGTGGCTCTGTCTGCTCTCGGAGCCCCTGCAGCACCAGTACTGGAGGCGGGCCGGGCGTCCGTTGCTGCTCGTTACCCCTCCGGACTGTCCTCCCTCGGAGTGCCCGGCTCCCACCACTCCCGGTTCTGGTCGATGCCAGCGTTCACGGTGGACGGCCCCTCTCACCTCGCACCAGCCACCCCACAGGCCTGGGCCTGGCGCCGCTGCTGGTCTCAGTGCCCAGCAGACCCTCACGCGTGACACGCTGCCAGGTTTTCTGGCTTGTTCCCTGGGGTGCCCACCTCCAGCGGCCCTCTGACTTGCCCCGGGGTGCCGCCCTTCCACCCGCCCCTCCTCCCCACTGGCCCTCACAGCCCAGCAGCTCTGGGCTGGGCCTGGCCTCCCTGGAGTTGCCCACTCGCCCACACGCTGCTCCGTCTTCGCCTGCTTATTCGGCAGAGCCCAGCTCTCTGTCCCGCGTCGGCCTTGATGCAGCTGAGCCCCAGTGGCAAGGACACAGCCTCGCTTGCTTTGGTCTCACTTTTAGTCCTGCCCACACTCCTGCGATGGGACCCTGGCGATGCCTCTTGCATGATAGTTTTACGCTGACCTGGGAGAGCACCCATCCGGTGGGAGCCAGATCCTCCCGCCAGCCCAGGCCCCCTCGCTTGTCGCCTGGCCCACCCTCTTTCCACCAGCTAAAAGTCCCCTCCGTCTCGTCCCAGCGCTCACATAGAACTCCCCAAAGGCGTCCCCCCCACCGTGGGCACTGTCCTGCCCTCGCTTCCAGGACCCACTGTTCGGGTTCTCTGCCCGCTCCCGATCCCACCCTTGTTAGCCACCACTCCCAGCTCGCAGGCCTCTTCCCCGCCAGCCACAGTCGCCCCTTGGGATCACAGTGCGTTTCATGCCTTGATAACGCTGACAGCTCCTATCTGTCTGTCATATCCTTTCTTGATGGGGCCATGTGGATCTGCAGTTAAGTTTTGCGTGCCACCTGTGTCTCTTCTGTCACGTGCTGTCACTGCTGCGGTTTAAAGGGCTGTACCTCTCTTGTTCTGACTTTACCTGTCATGTCCGCTGCTTACTGTCCAGTAGTTTTGCTTCTCTGTTTCCCTATGCTGGGTGCTCCCAGGAGGCTGAGATGTCTTGTTATCCAGCAGGTGCCTGGTAGAGAGCAAGGCAGCTTTCGTGATGGAGAATGAGTGAATAAGGGATGCTGGGGGCAGGGGTGCAGCTGGGCAGCCTGTTTAGTCAAAGAGTCTTGTCGCCAGTTTTTACATTAAGGTGGATTATTTAAGGGGCACACACACACTGTGTGTCTGTACTGATGATTTGAGGGAAATTGCTTATAAAGCTCTTTCACAAACCGGGATCTGCCAGTTTTCCCTTTTTTTCTTTGTGGTTGAATGTTAGATGTTCACAAGAACCTTGAATTACTTATCGGTCTTTTTTGGTCTGATTTCCCTTTGTGTCAGTTTTGTTATTTGTAAGGGTCTCTGTGCCTTTGCTTGGCCAGCTCAGTGGAGCAGGCAGCTTCCTTTATGTCTCGCTGGAAGTTTCTAGTGCTAATCTTTGCTAAGAGGGAAAACTGCATTTTAAAATACTGTTTTTTAAAACTCAGGTCAATTATATGAGGAAATAAAGTATGCCAGTAGCCACATAAAAACATTGCAGTTTTGTATTTGTTTTTATAGATGTGCCTAAAATGTAATGTAAGTTTTCTTCTATATTGAAATAATGTGTTTCTGTTTTTCTCTTTCCTCCTCCTGCCTCTTGTAAAGGAGTCAGTCACTGCCACCATAAAGTTAAGAAAGCTAGGCGCTTTCTCCCTTTGGTCTTCTGTTCCCATGAGCCTCCTTCTACCGGTACTGCACTCATTTGCACAGACTGTTCTTAACCACAGCGCCCCAGGCAACAGTCTAACCAGATGCTTGTGGACCCTGCCTCTGTTGGGGTCCTTGGCGTGCTGTCTGCTGCCTAGCAGGCCAGGGTTTGCGGTGACTGTCTGTGGGCTGCTCTCCTGATAGAAGACTCTTTGTTTGCCTGTTGGCTGGATTTTAAATGCATGACAGGGCAAGAAGCCGCTTCCCAGTTTCACCTGTGGGATCTAGCGTTTTATCAAAGGGCCCACAGCTGCCAGATCTTTGCATCCTGGGCTTCTTAATACGGCATGCGACGGAGAGGAGGCGGCGGGCGGAGTGAGCTCCGGGGCTCTGCCTCTGTCTGCTTTGTGGGCAGGAGTGAGCTCCGGGGCTCTGCCTCTGTCTGCTTTGTGGGCAGGAGTGAGCTCCGGGGCTCTGCCTCTGTCTGCTTTGTGGGCAGGAGTGAGCTCCGGGGCTCTGCCTCTATCTGCTTTGTGGGCAGGAGTGAGCTCCGGGGCTCTGCCTCTATCTGCTTTGTGGGCAGGAGTGAGCTCCGGGGCTCTGCCTCTATCTGCTTTGTGGGCAGGAGTGAGCTCCGGGGCTCTGCCTCTATCTGCTTTGTGGGCAGA
>PVHT020000230.1:31796817-31886441 GCA_004024745.2 Catagonus wagneri | reverse complement strand
CTCTGCCTCTATCTGCTTTGTGGGCAGATATCCAGGGAACCGCCGACCAGAGGCAGGCAGGCCACTTGGAGAGTCTCCTAGGGAAGGAAGAATTATTGATAATAATCGAGACAGTCATTTCTGCAACCCCGTGAAGGGAAATGGAGCCTCTTCGGCGGAGCCCGGGCACCGTACCCTGCACAGCTTCTGTGCGGGCTGCCCCCAGCTACCCTGCAGCAGCGGGGGCTGTGGTCAGCTCCCCGGAGGAAGCACACGGACTGTTGTGTGGTGTACACATTAATGACCAGTGCCTTTCATTTCTGGCTGAGAGGATACAAATTCTTTTTAAGGAAACCTGCGTCTTTTTTAACATTGAACGGTGGGAGGCAATCCAATTAGCTCTGCTTAGCGCGGCAGAAAGCCACTTAAACTGTGCAGCACCGCTCTCACTTGGGATAATGTGTGGGCGGCCCGAAGCTTGCCTAATTCCCCTTTCGGGTGGCACCCGTACTCCTGCAGTCTTTCTTTTATCTTTCGAATCAGACTGGGGTGGTGGTGGTAATTTTTGTGTTTTCCTTATACTTTGATTTGCTTGTCATTTTAATAGTGTGTTTTCCCTCTCTCCCTCCCCTTCCCCCCTTTCTCCTCCCCTTTCTTTGCATGCCACCCGGATCTACAGATGAAATTAGTGGGGACGGTAATATTTATTTTCACGTTTTTGTTACTAATCTGAGATTATTACTTATGGATATAAATATCACTCACTATTCAATGAAAGGCAAAATGTGGCTTTGATCCAACAAAACAAGCATGAAAAAATGATGGTGTGAAAGAATGATGTTGGTCTGTTCACAGTTGTTCAAGGCTTTGACCTGAGAAGGGTAACTACCAGTTTCCTTATCACATCTCAGTGGTAAACTCAAGTCGTATATATTTCATAGTGAATTTTAAAGAGTTCATTATTAAAACCTAAGAGATAAAGGAAAAGTTTCAAAATGGTATCATCCAGCGGTACCCAGTGGAGGCGTGGACGCGTCCACGCACAGCCGTGTGGAGTGGGGGTGAGGTGGTCAGGGAAAGAAGGGAGCGTGACTTCAGAGTCACACGCGTTAGTCAGAGAGGTACCAGCCCCGTGAGGAGGATGGTTTTTCAGGCAGCAGAGGAGGTCACCTCATGAGCTGGAAATTTACAAGCCCCGTGTAGCGTCTTGCGCCTTCCATTTCCTCTGCGTACTGCCTGCATGAAGCTTTGCACTCTTTGCCAGTATGGAGTAAGGTCTTGTACACTAGGATGGGGGGTTGCTCTTTTTCCTGATGATGAAATCAAAGACTGCTTTCACTGAGGGTTCCGTCATCATGTCCATTTTTGTGGTGGGTTGATGACATCGTGACCAAAGCACTCGCAGGGGAAGATCTTAATAAAATACAACTTTGGAAAAGTGCATCTGCTTCCCGGGACTTGAGCCAGAAGCTCTGAGAGCTTCGGCCAGAGCTTTGGCTCTTCGACAACTAGTCGGAGGTCCCCACACCCGTGCCCTTTGCGGCCTGGCTCCCGAGGCGCGGGGGGGACTGAGAACACCACTGGGACTGGCTTTGCTGTTGTGCGGGCGAGGGAGCTGGTGACCAGAGGGTCGAGACTGACTCCTCCAGGGGTGAGCCCTTCTCCTGCACTGGTGCCCAGATCTTGACTCTGTTTCCTTGTCGTTTATATTTTCTTTCTCTTTGCCATTACTTCGGGTGCCCAGGCAGTTTCAGCCTGGACTGCAGTTTTGTAAGGGCCCTTGAGTATGTCAAAGTACCTCTCATATCAGTGTCCCATAATCCTAAAAGCCAGGAAAGAAAAATCGAAAAGAGAACCAAATCAGTATGAAGAATTCTTGGGACTTCTTGTTTTGGTGCATCGGGAATGAATCCAACTAGTATCCATGAGGATGCTGGTTTGATCCTTGGCCTCGCTTGGTGGGTTAAGGATCCGGTGTTGCCATGAACTGTGGTGTAGGTCACAGACATGGCTCGAATCCCACATTGCTGTGGCTGTGGTATGGAATTCAGCCCCTAGTTTGGGAACCTCCATATGCCACGGGTCCGGCCCTAAAAAGCAAAAAAAAAAAAAACAGAATTCTTAGACTGAGTTCCCATTGTGGCTCGGCAGGTTAAGAACCTGACACAGTGTTCCTGAGGATACAGATTCAATCTCTGGCCTCACTCAGTTTGTTTAGTATCCAGTGTTGCCACAAACTGCTGCATAGGTTGCAGATGTGTCTTGGATCTGCTGTTGCTGCGGCTATGATGTAGGCTGGAAGCTGCAGCTCCAGTTTGACCCCTAGCCCGGGAACTTCCATGCGTTGCAGGTGTAGCCATAAAAAAAAAAAATTTCTTAGAGAAATAAGCCAAATACTCCCACTTGAAAAGCCCTCTGTGGGTCATGTGGATCTTTATAGACCCACGTGCCTTCAACAGTGTTGACCCTGCCCCATAAGAGCCAAGTCATGAGGACGCAACAGTGAAATTCTCTGTTCACATGACATCACAGTGCCCGGATCCATGCCCACATCACTGGGAGTGACTCTAGGTCATTGGGGTAACCCCGGCATTTCTATGCAGAGTTCTCATAGCAGCAGAAAAAAAGGGAAGAAGAAGAAAAAGCTGCAGGCTCTTGCCTGCAATTTGTGGCTTAATGGAAGTGTGTGCAACCCAGTTTTCCCAGGTCCGTTTGTGAGCCATTTCATTTTCACGCCTTGTGAGCCGGCTTGGAGGCTGGCGTCTCCAGTCCTGGAAGCGTTGCCGCCCCAGCAGGAAGGCTCCTTCCACGGGGGCCTCGGGGGCCAGGCTAGGGGCTCCGTCTCGCAGCCTCCTCGTGTGTGCAGGACTGCGGGCAGCTGAGAGGTGTCCCTAAAGCCGCCACGGCAGTGCCTGCGGGCCGGGGCCTCACCTCACACCTGAGGGCACAGCCGAAGCCCCCAGGTGTAGCGCCTGCCGAGGCCGAGTGGGTCACCCCAAGTCTGGCTGTGGCCTGCCTGCCCGCCGCAGGTGCCCTGGCTTGGCCTCCTCACCTCAGTTCATGGGGACACGCGGTCCCCTCCCTGCACTGTTGCAGTGCACTCCTCCTTGTTCAGCAGCCTGCCCTGTGTCAGGCCTGAGAACAGCCGTAAACCAGACAGACCAGGCCTCCGCTGCGCGGGGCGCCGCTCCGGGGAGGACGGTGGAGGAACTTGCGCGGCTGCTGGTCGCAGTGCTGCGGAGGATGACGGTGGGGCAGCGTGATCAAGGGTGATGTGGTGTGGAGTTCACGTCGTGGCGCAGCGGAAACAAATCCAACTGGGAACCATGAGGTTGTGGGTTCGACCCCTGGCCTCGCTCCAGCATTGCCGTGAGCTGTGGTGTAGGTCACAGACGTGGCTCGGATCCCTCGTTACTGTGGCTGTGGTATAGGCTCCAATTAGACCCCTAGCCTGGGAACTTCCATATGCCGCGGGTGCTGCCCTAAAAAGACAAACAGGCAAAAAAAAAAAGGATGTTGCGGTGAAGGGAGTGTCTGAACTGGTGGGGTCCTGCTGAGAGCAGCACAGCTTTTGTGCAGTGGCCCTTGGCAGGTGGCGTAGCTTTGCTGTCAGGACAGCGTCCTGACCATGACTTTGGTGGCAGACCCATCTCCCAAGGAGACAGGCGCCTTGTCACACTTCAGTGCCTGTGGGGTTGAATGGTCCATGATAACTCCTCGGAGCAAAGAGCCAAGGGCATGGGGTACTGAAGATTCTGGAGCCATTCTGGTAACAGGGCAGCAGGGGAGAGAGGCAGAGGCAAGTAAGCTGGGCCGCTTTGCTGCCAGAATCCTGCCACGTCATGCTCAGCTGACGCGTGTGCTCTGTACGAAGGGGGCATCAAGGGGCGGCCTGGCCTTGGCGGAAACTCAGCCTTGCTTGCATGCGCTTCTGAGGCAGCGGCGTCAAGTGGCTCGTCCGGCTTCAGAAGGAGTAACGACTGAGTGTCCATCTATGTGGCCTTAGCTGTGAGCAGACACCCTCCACCTAGTCCTGTTTCTTACCTGCCTTAGCAGCGCCCTCTGTCCCCAGATTTGGTTTCGCAGTCTCATTTGGCCATCTCACACAAAAGTAAGGCCAGGGGCCCAGAGCCCACCACTTACCCTTCCTGTACTCACTGAGGGCGGGTAAGAGGGAGAACGTAGGAATATAAGAATGTTAAGAGTTGGGGTAGAGTAAATAAGTTTTTTTCTTTAATTCTAAGAGGAGTATTATTTTTAAATATGAGACTAACACAGGAGTTCCCTGGTGGCTCAGTGGGTTAAGGCTCCTGCATTGTCACTGCTGTGGCTCAGGTCACTGCTGTGACGCAGGTTCGGTCCCTGGCCTGGGAGCTTCCACATGCTGCAAGTGCAGCCCAAAGAAAAAAAGAATAACATTAATTATCTACCTGTCAGACAAGACTTAGAAATAGTTCACATTTGCTAAATGTCTTAACTGACTTACTGACTTTACCTTCTGCCAGTTGGATTTTTTGTTACTTTACTCACTTTCAGTGGTGTACGATTACAAATTAAGAAATGAATTCTTCCAGTTACTCTTAGGTTTTATCTTGGTCGTTACCATAGTGGTGTGTAGAGCAGTTGATATGCAGGTTTCGTAATTTTAATATATGAATGAAGTAATAATAGCACAGAAGAAAGGACTTTTAGTTCTTTAGCTTTTAGTTTCTCTCGGGTTGAATTTTCAAAATGATCTCTCCAGATGAGAGTTTAGGACCTGCCCCTCCTTTCCTGGCCATCAGCTCAAACCCTTGTGCTTAGAGCCACTAAAGGTTTTCCTCTTTGCAGAAAGAGAAACAAGCAGGACCTACGGGATCTTTCAGCATAACTGTCGTCCGAGTGAGTGGGTGTTTCCTTCAACAGGAGTCCCCCCCCAGTGGACGTGGTGAGGGCCTTTAAGCTGCTGCAGTACTGACAGCAGTCGGTGTGACCCCTGGAAAGAACTCCTCTTCGTGTGCCGTTTGTCCTCGTCTTACTCTTTCTGGCACATCTTTTACCCTTTCAACCTTAATGTGAACTCTGTAGGAGTTCCCACCGTGGCTCAGCGGAGATGAATTTGAGTGGTAATCATGAGGTTCGCTCTCTGGCCCCGCTCAGTGGGTTAAGGATCCAGTGTTGCCGTGAGCTGTGGTGTAGTCGCAGACGCAGCTCGGATCCCGCGTTGCTGTGGCTGTGGTGCAGGCTGGCGGCTGTAGCTCCCATTCGATCCCTAGCCTGGGAACCTCCATATGCCGCGGGTGCGGCCCTAAAAAGACAAAAAAACAAATGTGAACCATTTAATTATGTGAGTGAAAAATCCAAGAGGCAAATTCCTGGTTGCTCTCGCCCTGAGCAGACGGCCTGAGTTGGCCCAGTTACTGTCCTCGGAGTTACCGCGCTGTGCGCTCTGGTCACCACTGAGATCTGAGCCGTGTTCCGAGGCACCGGCCCTGTGTGGAAAGCTCACCGTGACAGCAGTGTGGTTTTAAACGTGAATTGAGCACGGCTGAGGGAGGTTTTTGCAGTCGGTGCAGCCTGCTGGGTTTGAACCGTCTCTCATTTTGAGTTTTTCACAAGGGCTTTCTGTGCTGGTTGTGTTTGCTCTTTGAGGAACAAGGCTGTGTATTAGAACATGTCGGACCATGATGTCACTTTTATTTCCGTAAATGACTCATGTGCTTAGAGCTACTGAAGGTTTTCCTTCAGTGTGAGCAAAAACTGAGTAATAGTGTTTTAAAATATGTCAGCATAGTAGAGGATTTAGGCAGATCATTTTGCCTTTTCAAATTATATTAGAGGCCAGGGGGTCGAATATTTGACCACTTCCAACATATCTATCTCCTTTCCTGCAGAAACAGACGATTATGCTGAGATTATAGATGAAGAAGATACGTACACCATGCCCTCAAGTGAGTAGACTTCTGGCTTTGTTCTGTTGAGATTTGACAGATGTTTAACTTTTAAGCGTCTCACATTTAAAGGTTTTAAATACTGTCTTTCCAGAACTATTTTTAATACCTTCCTGAGTGTGTAACAGAAACACATTTTCAGCCTTCAGGATTGTGTGTCGTATGTGTCCACTCTTGGGTTAGACGCCTAAAGCTCAGACATCTGTAATAAGTCAGTCTAGTTATGGGGGGTTTGTGCTCTTGTTTCCTGCCTCTCTGGTACTGTAACCTTTATTGATCAGAGAGAGTCTTTAAAGCTAAATACATACACGCATGTGTACATACATCTACAGCTCTTTGAATACACACATTGAGCGGGTTGCATTTCCCCTTTGAAGTTTCTATTGCCCTTGACTGAACAGTCGTAAAGAGCTTCCCGCATCTGGGTCTCCAGCTCAGGGTGGGGTGTGGGAGAGTGACTGCTCAGTGACCTGCCAGCAGATGGAAGCGCCCTGCTTCTCTGCCTGCGGCTTGTCGGCGAGGGGAGGCGGGAGAACAGCCCCTGCTCTTGAGTTGGAGGTGCCCTTGAGACTTCATTCACCTTAAAAAAGGGGGGGGGCGTTAAACCTCCCTCCTTCAGAGGCCCCGTCAGGAGTCCACCTCCCAGCCTCCGAGGCCGTCATCACTCAGCATCTGATGTCCTGATTCCAGACGAGCTCTGTGGATCTGTAAAAACGTGTAAAAAACAGGCAGATGCTTCACCCTGTGTGTAAATATTTTAAACGTTGCTCTCAGTAGCCCTACCATATACGTGGAGGAGAGTTTCCAAAATAAAGAGGAACAGCTCGTTCCTCTCGAACTTGGTGCATTACGGGGCGGGGGACGACCCCTTTCACGAGCTCCCGTGTGTCAGAGATGTGAAACGGAGGCTGAGACTCCGCTGTGTTCATTTCGACTTGCCATAGCAGTTTGGAAGCATGTTTAGACTGAGGTTTACATTTCCGGTTAGCCGTGTAGTCCTTTGTGCATCCCCGCACGGTATCCTGATTTGTATTCTTACATTATCCGCAGTTGAGTGGTAAGTGACCAGCATGGCTAGTCACAAAACCAACTCATCAATAGGAATTAATGGGGTAGAAATGTAAAGCATTGTTTCTATCATTGAGTTATCTGGAGATGTTACTTGTGTTTAGTCCTCTTTTTTGACCCATGTTCTTAGTTAAAATAGTTAACAAAGTAAATATTGAGTGAGATGTGTTCTCCAGTTTGTTGTTGTTAACCTGATTGCTGTTAGTTATTTCTAAGCAAGGTCTTCAATTTTTCTCTCTCTTAATTGCAATACAGAAAGCTATGGAATAGATGAAGGTAACAGGTTTCCTTTAAAATAACTGCATTCGCTTGCAATTGCAACCTGTGGAATGATATGGATGTTTCAGTTTTTAGTTAACTTTTATTTTTAAACTCTTTTTCATTGGTTTACTCATGCTGTTAAATCAATGGAACTGATAGCTAAAGTGATTTTAAAGAGGAGAATAGCCATCTAAAATTTGGGTTTTCTGTATGATTTATAATTGACAAATCAGGGAGAAAGTTTTTAAATATTTGGCTGTTTTATTTCATTGGTGATTATACTAATGGAAGGTATACAGTCCTTGTATGTAATTTTCTGATGGGAAGAAATCAAAATACCAAGTAGTTAACTGGATTAGAATCAGTCTACTAGGTTCCTAGTGGGTATTTTCTGTGTGCCTCAAAAGCCTGCTAAATAATTGGTTTTATATAAATCATAACAGTTTAGTACATTACTTTGAGGCAACAATTCTCAAAAATATAAAATACTTATAGATTCTTCTATATGTTCAACATTGATTCTAAGTCATCTAATTTTGAAATTAGTTTTTATAAGCTACCTCTTTAAACTCTTTTAGCTCCATGAATAATATAGATAGGATTATAATAAAGTGGAAAACTCTTAAACTTTTAAAATGTTACTTATGACAGTTTTTTGTTGCCTCCATATTTACCGATTTTGGTAACCTATAAAAAGTTGCTTTAAATAACTGTTCTTTAGCCTTTATATATTAATACCTTAACTAATACTTAAATAATTAAGTATATATAAACTTGGAGCAATTATTTAGAAAACCTTCAAACAAATGTCAGCTAATTCAGACCTTCAGTACTGTAAAAACAATCTAGTGGAAACTCGTTGTTTCAGTAATTCAACCAACGCTGTAACCGTTACATAAATTCCTTTTACAATATTGTTTAAGAGAATTCCACTCTGTTTAAAGCATTTTCATAGAATGATGTGCCACATAAAATTTTTACTCATGAGTGATGATGAAATGAAACGTGTCAAGTGTCTTCTGCATTGGGAATGTTACACTTAAGGATTTTCTTGTGTCTGGATCGTGTTTTGCAGCCAGGGACTATGAGATTCAGAGGGAAAGAATAGAGCTCGGACGATGCATTGGAGAGGGCCAGTTTGGGGACGTGCACCAAGGCGCTTACACGAGCCCAGTAAGTCCCGTAAGATGGTCAGTAACCTGCCGCTCCTGCCTGCTTATGTTTAAACTGCCTCCTGTTTGTCTGTGTGAGTCCTTGGTTCTTTAAGCTGGTTACAGTTCTTCATAAAGCTTATCGTGTATGTCAGCTAACCAAGAAATGGCAAAATTAGCTCCTGAGTGCTGCCTCTGTTACTCGTTTTTAACCTCTCATTCAGCCTCTGTCATCAGTGATAGATTCCATAGCTGGTTGCTCCAGTGGGTGAAATTGACAGGTAGGTGACCAAAGTCAATAGCAGTTAGCCAGTATTTCCACTCACCTGCATTTTCAGGAAGAGAACATTAATTGGTCCCATCTTGCCCTCCAGAAGAGACCACTGGATTTTTTAATTCCTTATTTAATAATGGTCACATTGAAATATAGTCACATACTATGCCACTCGCCCTTTTAAAGTGTGTGGTTCAGTGGTTCTTTACTAGGTTCACATGGTTGTGCGGTCATTCACTACAGTCGATTTTGGGACATTTTCTTTACTCCAAAGAGAAACTTCACACGTCGGCAAGGATGTGGAGAAAAGGGAGCCGTGCACACTGCTGGTGGGATGTGAACTGGTGCAGCCACAGCGGAAGACAGTATGGAGGTTATTCAGAAGCCGAAAAATAGAACTGCTGTGTGATCCAGCAATTCCACTCCTGAGTATATATCCAAAGAAAACAAAAACATTTAATTCGAAAAGATCCATGCATCCCCATGTTCATAGCAGCGTTATTTATAATAGCCAAGATATGGAAGCCACCTGAGTGTTTATCAGCAGACAAATGGACAAAGAAGGTGTGTTAGGAGTTCTTGCTGTGGCTCAGTGGGGTAAGAACCCAACATCGTGTTTGTGAGGCCTCACTCAGTGAGTTAAGGATCTAGCATTGCCACAAGCTGAGCCATAGTTCACAGATGTGGCTCGAATCTGGTGTTGCTGTGGATATGGCATAGGTTGGCAGCTGCAGCTCCGGTTCAACCCCTGGGAACGTCCATATGCCGCAGGTGCAGCCCTAAAAAGGAAAAAGAAAAGAAGATGATGTGGTGTATGTGTATACAGTGTAATACTACTCAGCCATCAAAAAGGATGAAATTTTCCTGGAGTTCCCTTCATGGCTCGGTGGTTAATGAACCTGACTAGTAACCATGAGGTTGTGGGTTCGATCCCTGACCTCACTCAGTGGATTAAGGATCCAGCTTTGCCGTGAACTGTGGTGTAGGTCGCAGACGCGGCTCAGATCCTGCATTGCTGTGGCTGTGGTGTAGACCAGCGGCTACAGCTCCAATTAGACCCCTAGCCTGGGAACCTTCATATGCCACAGCTGCGGCCCTAAAAAGAATGAAATTTTCCAATTTATAGCAACATGGATGGACTTATGCTAAGTGAAACAAGTCAAAGAAAGACAAATACTCTATGTTATATGCAGAATCTAAAAAATAAATGAACGGATGCAACAAAACAGAAACAGACTCGCAGATGTAGAAAACAAACTAGTGGTTACCAGTAGGGGGAGGGGTGGGGGAGGGGCAAGTTAAAGGAATGGGACTAAGAGACAAGCTTCTCTGTATAAAATAGATAAGCGACAACGATACATTGTACAGCACAGGGACTCTAGCCAGTATTTTATAATGACTTTAAATGGAGCATAATTGAATCACTATGTTGTACACATGAAACTCATATAATATTGCAGATCAGATATACTTCAGGTTTTTTTTTTTAAAGAAAGAAGCCCCATACCTGTTGCAGTTACTTCCCCCTCCACCCTCTCTGCAGGCCTTGACAATCACCTGTTTTGCTTTCTGTTTCTATGGATTTGCCTCTTCTGGACATTTCATATCAGTGGAATCATACAGTATATGGCCTTTTGTTTTGTTTTGTTTTTGTTTTGTTTTGTTTTGTTTTGTTTTTGCCTTATCTAGGGCCACACCCGCGGCATGTGGAGGTTCCCAGGCTAGGAGTCTAACAGGAGCAGTAGCTGCCGGACCTTCGCCACAGCCACAGCAACGCGGGATCCGAGCCGCGTCTGCAACCTACACCACAGCTCACAGCAACGCTGGATCCTTAACCCACTGAGCAAGGCCAGGGATCGAACCCACAACCTCATGGTTCCTAGTCAGATTCGTTAACCACTGACCCACGACAGGAACTCCCAGTATATGGCCTTTTGTAACTGGTTTCTTTTAGTTGGCGTAGTGTTGTCAGCCTTCATCCACGTGGTAGCATGTAGCAGTACTTCAGTTTTTTTTAAGGCCAAATAACATTCCACTGTCTGGATAGACCTTTTTGTTTATTTATTCATCGGCTGAAGGGCATTTGGTTGTTACCAAAAGTTGTTACCACTTTTTGGTAACTGTGAATAATGCAGCTGTGAACATTTGTATACAAGCTTTTGTGTGAACATAATTTTACGTTCTCTCAAGTATATATGTCTAGGAGTAGAACTACTGGGTTCTACTTTTTTAACTTTTTGCCAAAGTGCTAAACTTTTTTCCAAAGAAGCTGCTCTAATTTACATTTTAGAAGCAATGCACAAGAGTGCCCATTTCTCCACACCCCCACCAACACTTAGCATTGTATGTTTTTATTATTAGATCAGTTATTTTTAAGTGCCATTTTAAAATAATAGTATAGGGAGTTCCCATTGCGGAACAGTGGAAACAAATCCGACAAGTATCCATGAGAATGCAGGTTTGATCCCCGGCCTTGCTCAGTGGGTTGGGGATCTGGCATGGCTGTGGTGTAGGCTGGCAACTGTAGCTCCGATTCGACCCCTAGCCTGGGAACCTCCATATGTTGCGGGTCCAGCCCAAAAAGCAAAAGATAGAAAATAAATAAAATAATGTAAAATAGTAGTACAGACTTGTTCGAGAAACTGTTTTTTACCTAGGATATGGACAGCTGTTCAGAGATGGCTTTCATAAAGCTCTAATAGCCCAGGTGACCCACCTGCTTTAGAAACCGCAGCTGGCATTTTCCTCCTCCAGTGACTCATCTATCAGTTTTTCATAACTTTACACATGTGCTCGTTATTTTATAACCGAAGGACTGGAGAAGTGCTTTTCCTTCAGGGACAGCAGATCATTGTTGGAGGTTCTGTTTTTTAAAGTTCAGTTTTGAAAGTCATTGCCCTTATGCTTATGTAAAATTATATCATTCATTATATTTTTAGCTAACTCCTTTTCTAATTTTTTACTGTATCTGCATCTTTCATCTTTTTTTTTTTTTTTCTGCATTTTAGGGCCACACACGTGGCATATGGAAGTTCCTCAGGCTAGGGGTCATATTGGAGCTACAGCTGCCAGCAACTCGGGATCTGAGCCAAGTCTGCGGCCTACACCACATCTCATAGCAACACCAGATCCTTAACCCTCTGATCACTGAACGAAGCCAGGGACCCGCGTTGTCATGGATCCTAGTTGGGTTCCTTAACCGCTGAACCACTAAGGGGACTCCATTATTCATCGTTTTTTTTTCCTTTTTTTTTTCTTTCTTTGGGCACAGCATATGGAGTTCCCGGGCCAGGGATCAGATCAGAGCCACCGTCTGGAACGAAGCCACAGCTGTGGCAATACCAGCTCCTTAAGCCACTGTGCCGGGACGGGGATCAGACTTGGGACTCAGAGCTCCCCAGACACTGCAGCCCCACAGCCCCACAGTGGAGCTGCATGTTATCCGTTTTTTAATTCTTTTCACTCTGCTCTTTGAGGCACAATGCATCAGAAAGAGCCCTGGATCTGAATTTGGTCGGAAGACCTAAATCCTAGACTTGGCCCCACCTGACGGTGAGACTTAAGGGAGGTTAGGCTTCTTGACCTAAATCCATGGCCTCTGAAATTCTTACCAGGCAAGCACGCTGGAGTTCCTTGAGGGCGGTGACTCACCAGGATCACACAGTTAACGGCAGGGCTGGTAGACTTTATTTCATTCACTTTAGTTGTAAAAATATGAGAACAGTTTTTTGGGGGTTTTTTTTTTTGGGGGGGGGGTTCATGTTCTTTTCCATTATGGCTTATCACAGGATATTGAATATAGGGTCCCTGTGCTATACGGTAGGACGTTGTTGTTTATCCATCCTGTGTATAATAGTTTGCACTTGTTAATCCCAAACTCCCAATCCTTCCCTACCCCCCAGCAACCACAAGTCTATTCTCTATGTCTGTGAGTCTGTTCCTGTTTTGTACATATGTTCATTTGTGTTGTATTTTAGATTCCACATGTAAATGGTGTGGGATTTGTCTTTCTCTTTCTGACTTACTTTGCTTAGTATGATAATCTCTAGGTCCATCCATGTTGTACAGAAGGTATTATTTCATTCTTTTTATGGCAGATATCCCACTGTGTACGTGTACCACATCTCTATCCGTTCATCTGTCGATGGACACTTAGGTTGTTTCCACGTCTTGGCTGTTGTGAGTAGTGCTGCTGTGAACACTGGGGTGTGTGTGTCTTCTTTTATTTTTCATTATAGCTGGTTTACAGATTTCTGTCAAATTTTATAACTGCAGCACGTGGTGACCCGGTTATATGTACATGTATGGATTTGTCACATGTGATTAGACATAGTTCCCAGCGCTATACAGCTGGATCTCCTTGCTTTTCCATCACTGAAGCACTAGTTAACCCCTTACCCTCCCCCGCCCCTCCCCCACCCCCTTGGCAACCACAAGTCTGTTTCCCAAGTTCGTGACTTTCTTTTCTGTAGAAAGGTTCTTTGTGCAGTATATTAGATTCTAGTTATAAGAGATATCATATGGCATCTGTCTTTCTCCTTCTGACTTGCTTCACTCAGTATGAGGGTCTCTAATTCCATCCATGTTGCTGCAAATGGCATTATTTTATCCTTTTTTATGTCTGAGTAGTATTCCATCGTGTATATAGATAGACCACATCTTCCTAATCCAATCGTCTCTCAATGGATATTTGGGTTGTTTCCATGTCTTGGCTATTGTGAATAGTGCTGCAGTGAACATGCATGTGCAAGTGTCTTTCAAGGAAATTTTTGTCTAGATATATGCCCAAGGGTGGGATTGCTGGGTCACATGGTAGTTCTGTGTATAGTTTTCTAAGTTACCTCCATACTGTTTTCCATAGTGGTTGTACCAGCTTACATTCCCACCAACAGTGCAGGAGGGTTCCCTTTTCTCCAAACCCCCTCCAACAATTGTTTGTGGACTTGTTAATGACCATTCTGACTGGTGTGAGGTGGTATCTCGTGGTAGTTTTGATTTGCATTTCTCTTAATCATGAATGAAGTTGAGCATTTTTTCATATGCTTGTTGGCCATCTGTTTCTCCATTTCTTCTTTGGAGAAATGTCTATTCAGGTCCTTTGCCCATTTTTCAATGGGGTTGTTGGCTTTTTTGCCTTTGAGCTGCATCAGTTGTTTGTATATTTTAGAGATTAAGCCCTTGTTGGTTGCATCATTTGAAATAATTTTCTCCCATTTTGTAAGTTGTCTTTTCATTTTCTTTTTGGTTTCCTTTGCTGTGCAAAAGCTTGTTAGCTTGATTAGGTCCCATTGGTTTTTCTTTGCTTTGATTTCTGTTGCTTTGGGAGACTGACCTGAGAAAACATTTGTAAGGTTTTTGTCAGAGAATGTCTTGCCAATGTTTTCTTCCAGGAGTTTAATGGTGTCTTGTCTTACATTTAAGTCTTTAAGCCATTTAGAGTTTATTTTTGTGCATGGTATGAGAGTGTGTTCTAGTTTCATTGATTTGCATGCAGCTGTCCAAGTTTCCCAACAATGCCTACTGAAAACACTTTTTCCCATTTTTAAGTTCTTGCCTCCTTTGTCAAAGATCAATTGACCATAGGCATCTGGGTTTATTTCTGGGTTCTCTGTTCTGTTCCATTGGTCCATATGTCTGTTTTGGTACCAGTACCACACTGTCTTGATTACTGTGGCCCTGTGATATTGCCTGAAGTCTGGGAGAGTTATACCTCCTGCTTGGTTTTTGTTTCTCAGAGCTGCTTTGGCGATTCTGGGTCTTTCGTTTTTCCATATAAAGAGAACAGTTTTTAAAAGACCCACAATGTATTTGCCGAGCAAATCCCAGCCTCCAGGAAAATAGCAGAGTTCACATTTCTTGTTGAACATCTTTGTACACATTGTACGTGAATGCTTGTTTATTTTGGTTTTGTCTTTTTTTTTTTTGGGCCGCACTCGCAGCTTATGGAAGTTCCCAGGCTAGGGGTCGAATCAGAGCTGCAGCCGCGAGCCTGCACCACAGTCAGTGCAGCGCGGGATCCAAGCCAAGTCTGTGGTCTACAGCACAGCTCACAGCACCGCCGGATCCTTAACCCACTGAGAGAGGCCTGGGATCGAACCTGCGTCCTCGTGGATGCTAGTCAGGTCCGTTCCCGCCGAGCCACACCGGGAGCTGTTTTGTTTTTAATGTAGGAGTTAGGGGTTCTTTAATGATTGGTCAGCATGTAGCTCAGCACAGGTTTCATGGGCAAGAACCCACCACTGGTCACTGTATTTGAAATCAGGTAGTTCTTTTAACAACGGAAAGTGCTGAGAGTGACAGATCAGAGGTGGAGACATCACACCAAACAAAACAGGTGGAGCTCCTGCTCTCGGAAATGAAGTTCTATCTGAGGCGGCAGAGACGGGCCAAAGCAGATACAGTGAATCTTGGGCTGGGGGGGATCAGGGCCCCCTTCCTGCGAGACGGTGACACAGGAACAGAGACCTGAGCGAGGAGGCACAGTCCCTGAGCTCCCCATGGGGAGTGTGCCAGGCGGGGACGAGGGGAGGAGGAGAAAGCAGAGGGCGGCCCGGCCGAGGGGCCTGCACAGGGGTGGGCGGCCTCTCCTTCTGAGGTCTGTCTGACAGCTCCTGGAACAGGGTTTCATTCTGTTAGCAGCCTTATTTTTATTGTTTGGGCATTCTCTGATCACTTGCATATTTTCATGTCGTTATTACCCTAGTCTTAAAGATCATTTTTGGGGCGGTCCCGTTGTGGCTCAGAGGAAATGAACTTGACTGGTATTCATGAGGACACGGGTTTGATCCCTGGCTCCAGTCAGTGGGTTAAGGATCTGGCGTTGCCACAAGCTGTGGCGTAGGTCACAGATGCTGCTCAGATCTGGCTGTGGTGCAGGCCGGCAGTGGTAGTTCCGATTCTATCCCTAGCCTGCAAACTTCCATATGCTGCAGATGTGGCACTAAAAAGCAAAAAAAAAAAAAAAAAGTTATTTTTAAACCCATTTTCTCTTTTTTTTTTGTCTTTTCTTGGGTTTTTATACCGAGGGTTTTACGTGTTCTTCTCACTGTTACAATTTTATGGCTATGATTCTCTCTGATTCAGAATCCATGGAGTTGCAACCTAAACGTGCCCACTGATTTTAATAGAGACCCTCTTTTTGCATGTGTCCCCTGTCACAGGAGAATCCAGCTTTGGCGGTTGCAATTAAAACATGTAAAAACTGTACTTCGGACAGCGTGAGAGAGAAATTCCTTCAGGAAGCCTGTAAGTTTCTAGAAATCTGTGTGGAGTTCCATTTGACTTTGTGAAATCCAAACCATCTCTGAAGAAGGATGACAAGTAACATTTATTATCTTGCCATGCAGTTAGCTTGTATTCGTGGAGGCGTGTCTGCGGGGCGTTCAGCGGTCATGTTTGGGGTGAAGGCAGATTGACTTGCTGTCCCTCATCCCCCAGGACCTTGTGCCATCAGCTGCCTCTACGCGCCACTGGGCGGGTGCTGGAGTGCCGGGGCCCTGGGGTGGGGGCACAGCACAGACTCAGTCCCTGCGGGGTGGGGCTTAAGGACGAGTGAGGGGGTGGGACCCTGCCCAGGCCTGACCCTGCTGCAGAGCCACACCTCTGGCCTGAGGAGGCCACCAGAGGCATGCGTGACGTGTCCTATCTCCTCCATGCCCAGCCTGAGAGAGCCAAGCCCTGGCACACACCTGGCTCTCCCCAGCATGCCCACAAGCGGGCGTGTTCTTCCTGCTTCCTTCACGGCTGGCCACGTACTGAAATAGTCTCCTAAGGAGGCTTTGTCACACGACCGGCCCTTTCCCCTCCTAGGTTTCCGTAGTTAAATACACACCGCTTAAAAGTTACCGTTGTCTTCTCTCCCTGTAGACTTTAAGCTCCAGTGGGGACAGGGACCTTGTCTGCTGTGTCCACTGCCCAGACCCAGTGCCAGCACAGGGCTTAACTCATGAAAGGCACCCAGTAGCCGATGGTCATGTGAATGCATCTCAGTGCCCTTCATCACGCACACATTGGATTTCAGTAAATACTTAGCACCCAACAGCTGAATAAGGAGGAAGTCAGAGTAAATTGTATTATAACTGATCAGCTGAATCTGAACAAATGCTGATCCTTTTCCTGGATCTTTGGCTTAAGTACCAGACTAGTCCTGGCGATGGCCTCTTTCTCAATTAATTTACTTCTTTAGGGCCCCGAGGCCAAGAAAACACAAAGTATATATTGGTCATCATTACCTTCCCTTTGGGGGTATCCAGGTGCATTACCTATTTTTTAAAATGTAAATTTTATTAATTGCTTATCTTTCTCTAAAATTTTTATGATTCGTTATTGTGATTTCTGTAGGACTTTGGAATCATCATTACAAAAATCAGTTTTAGAGTTTTATAGGGTAGTCAGGTAAAACGAATAACCTTGTTTTCTTTTTGATAGGCTGTTATTTCGAAGAAATGCGATGGATATAATAGGTCTAAAATCCCGTAGGGCTTTGACAGGCTCTATACATAAAGGAGAAAGTATGGCCTAGGTCGGCAGTCATTAAACTTTTTCTGTAAAGGACCGTACAGTAAATATTTTGGGCCCTGCAGGCCAGATGGTCTTTGTCACAAGTGCTCAGATCTGCCGTTGAGGTGTGAAAGAGCGACAGACAGCACAGAGGAAAGAGCGAGGCTGCTGCGCCGAGACTTTGTTGCTGAAGGCCCTCGGCAGCCCTGGCCTGAGCTCGCTGCCCCGGGTGAATGACAGCAGGTCGGCTACACCCGCTGGCTTGGCTGCAGCAGGAACAGAGCTTGCTGGTGCTCACAGGCTCTCCTCTTAGCTCCTGGCTGGAAAGCGCTGTAACAGTTACTTCAGAAGAAATGTCACGGGCTGGGCAGTCGTAGCTAAGGGTAATGGGAAACCAAAAAGGATGGTGAACATGCTGGGTTCCTCAGTGTTTATCCAGAAATGTCACAATATGCTGAAATGATTAACTGAGTCATGCAACAAGATGCAATTCAGGGATAGGTTTTGGGTTTAGTCCAGGTGTTGAGGTTTGCAGAGGGTTATTTTGTTTGTTTTTTAAACTGCTAGGTCCTATTCTTGGGACATGTAGGAGCAGTTGAAGGGGAAAGCCTTAGGGGCTCGAGTTACCTCAAGTGAGGGTGAGGTGGCTTTGCAAGAAGCCAGTGTGGCCCTTGGGTGCCCTGGATGGGATGTACGGTCCTCCTTATCTGCAGCTTCTACATTTGCAGATTCAACCTACTGCAGATTGAAAATATTTGAAAAAATTCCAGGAAGTTCCAGAAAGCAGAACTTGAATTTGCTGTGCTCTGGCAACTCTTCGTATAGCATTTACTTTGTATTAGACATTATAGGTAGTCTAGAGATGACTCAGAGTGAACAGAGGGTGTGCGTAGGTTACATGCAAATATCACACCGTTTTCTGTAAGGGACATCGAGAATCTGCAGATTTTGGTCCCACCCCGACCCCCCACCCCAGGGGGATGTGCCCAGGAACCAGTCCCCTTTGGATACCGAGGGAAAGCTGTGTGTGTCCAGACTGAAAGCGTTAAGAGGCCAGTGAGTAGATCAGAGGTACCAGCTCTGAGCTGCAGTCCACACTGGGCTCCATACTGAAGTGGATATTACAAGATATTTGTCGCTGCTGTATTCTAACATCCTTGCTTGTCATTGTAAATATCAACCCTGTGTTGGTCCCCAAAAATAAAAAATTTATTCTGCATCGTCTATGAAATCCAGGTGCTTTGGGGACCTCTGCAGTAGGTTGCCTTTAAAGTCACTTACAATGCTGAGGTCCTGTAGTTGTACGCAGCTTCCCTGCGTCTCCGTAGTCCGAGCTAGTGTACCGCCCTTCTTAACCCTGGTATCAGAAGTTAGAGATGCATACACACTTAACATGTCCCCATGTATATAGGTATGTGTGCACGTGTGCAGGGCCCTCGTGCTCGTCCTGGGCTCAGTGACGCTGTCCACCTCAAGTGAGAGCCACGGGCCATGTTTGGCATCAGACTCACTTTGAGAGGAGTCCAGGACCGGCAGCATGTCGGCATTTCCCCTGTGGTCCAGGAACTAGTTTCCTTAGTCCTGGAAGTGGTCGGGGACATGTAGTGGGTGAGGCCACAGTGATGGACTCGGCGCCTCTCGGGTCCAGCGCAGACACCCTTGAGGACCTGTGGGGTGGGCTCCAGGCCCTGCAGAGACAAGCCCAGCTACCTGCACTCTCCAGGCAGCTCCTGCTCCCCCATCAGCAGTTTCCCAAGCAGGAGACCTTTACCGTAAAGGCTGCTGCTTAGTAAATGAATCACACGTTCCAGCTGGATCCGATTTCCAAAGGAAAACCTAGGAAGTTAGCCCCCAGTCAGATTTGTCTGTGGAAAAGGTTTTCTTAACCTTTGCTCACAGTGCGTCCCTGTCAAGTCCCCAGCGAGTTGACCGCAGTGGGGTCTCGTGCCTCAGCGGATGTGCCTTATGACGCCATTTTAATGCCCTTGTGTAAGCTGAACCAAACGGTGAATTTTGCGGGGGGGGGGGGCTGCGCCTGCAGCATATGCAGGTTCCCAGGCTACGGGTTAAATCAGAGCTGTAGCTGATGGCCTACGCCACAGCCACAGCCACGCCAGATCCATGTCTGCGAACTACACCACAGCTCACGGCACCACTGGATCCTTAACCCACTGAGCGAGGCCAGTGATCGAACCTGTGTCCTCATGGATACTTGTCAGATTCATTTCGGCCGAGTCACAACGGGAGCTCCTAACCAGTGGAATTGAATTAACAGTTTCCGTATCATTAGTCCTGGGTCTTAACTGAAGTGGTGTTCAGGAAGACAAAGATTTTCCAACAACTGTTTTTCCCCAGTAACGATGCGTCAGTTCGACCACCCGCACATCGTGAAGCTCATCGGAGTCATCACGGAGAACCCCGTCTGGATCATCATGGAGCTGTGCACGCTTGGAGAGGTACCCGCCTCCCGCACGCAGTCTGCGCCCTTTGATAGCCCCTGTTTAGGAAAGGGGACATAAATGATGTAGAGCCCTCGGTTTGGGTTCAGAGAATGTGGGTGTCCCGTCTTCATTCACGAGGCTCCCGGGACTCCCCTGACTCGGTGCCGGCCACGCTGTCTTCCCGCCGAAAGTATTGTCAGGACTGGAAGCAGTGAGGCCAGGTGGTTCTTTTTTTCCTGTCTGATGCTATAGCCTAAAGAACAGGCCCAGTGATTCGAGGGTGAAAGCAGCAATGTCAATGGCATTTGGGTAAACCGATGCTGAATTTAGGTAAATTAGAACAGTTGCTTCATCTTTTTTGAGAATTCCCTCTGCAGTGTCTTTTAGACCAACAAACGTTAGTCACAGTTTCTGTTTGAAATGTGAGTAATAGAGTGTGGACAGATCTCCTTATTTGACTTTCTCCAGAATTCAGAAACTTTTAACGGTGTACCACTGTCCCCGGGAATTTCCCCTCCCCTCCCAGCCTGCTGAGTCCCAGGAGGGGCAGGCCCGGGCCTCACCCAGTCTCATCTCTAGGCAGCCATGTGGCCCGCCTGCTTGGGGCAAACATGCCCACCTTGCGGATGTCTGCTCTTGCTTAGTGGTGCTGAGACCTCGTAGTACTTTAACCCTTTGCAGCATTATACACGTCGCTTCTCTTTTGAAGGACACCAAACACAGTTTTGCTTTTAATGGATTTCATTTACCAGGAATCACAGGGTGCTTCTGGTCCCCCTCCTGATGGCTTCAGCCCGCCCTTCTGTGGCAGGGGCGCTGCCTGGCGGCTCCCCTTGCCCCTCTGCAGCATTTGGTAGCAGAGTTCAGTGAAGGAGATATTCTAGGCCTCTACAGTGTCTCTTCTTCCTCGGCTTACCTTTCCAAATAAAATGGAGCATTTATGTGTTTTCTTTGGTTCACATTCTTTTTCTGCTTTAGCTTTAAGAGAATATGCTAATTCTTCTGGCTTAAATCACTAATATTTCCCCTTCCTGTGCTGATCGGGTGGGGTTAGAATGTTACATTCATCCACCTTCTCTGCTGCTTTAGCACTTAGCTGAGTTAATCACGAGAGTGGCAGCAAGGCTCAGTAAGCCCTGCGCACAAGCATCTCTGTCACCCTCCGTACCAGGTCTCCTGGGGCAGAGGAGACCCACCTTCCCTTTCATCCCCTTATCCTCAGAGCTGCCCGGGTGCGGGGACGCCTGGGCCAGGAGGAGCTGACCGTGGTGGTGGAGGGGCTCGTTTGAATGGTGACTGGACCCTTCTGTTCTCCAACTATTATTGTCTAGCAATATTTTATACATGCTTTTATTCATTCCCCGGAAGCGTCTTTCTCTGTCTCTTCAGAAATTTGCCTTTAATCATGAAGATCTCAGTTTTGCAGTTGGATTTCGAGCAAAAGAATGATTAACCATAATTTCTGAGCTTTCTTTCATTCCACTTTTCTCATTAGGGTAAAGTTGAAGCCATTCTCAAAAATGCGTTTGGAGATGATCGGTATCATTGTTGAATGTAATTCCTTTGCTACTGATTTCTAGTCTGTGTGACTAATTCTTTTTCTTTTTTTCTTTTGGCCACTGTTCAAAAAGCTGAGGTCATTTCTGCAAGTAAGGAAATACAGTTTGGATCTGGCGTCTTTGATCCTGTACGCCTATCAGCTTAGCACAGCCCTCGCGTATCTAGAGAGCAAAAGATTTGTGCACAGGTGAGACCTGTCGTGAAGCTGGTGAGCGGCCCCTGGGCACGGGGGTCTGCAGGAGGCCCTCGCTGTGCCCTCAGCCCTGAGACCCTTTGTTCCTCTCGACTCTACGCCAGTGGCACTGGAAGCACCTGCTTGTGTATGTCCCAGCCCGGTGAGGTACCATGACAGTGACACAACAAACTTGAGGGGGTTTCCTCACGTGGAGTGTGAACAGGTCAATTATTCCTTTCACAAACACCACCTAGAGCCTGTTTGTGGCACCGGGGACCTAAAATGGGTGGTGTCCTGGGGCTTTTCCAGGACACCACAGTGTCGGGAGGGACCCCGTTGGCCCTCAGCACTACTTCTCTGCATAGTCCGGGTCTCCTTTGAGTGCAAGTGAAAGGAGCCCTTGCAGTTGGTTTGCCTAGTATCGTGTGAGAGTTTTGTTGTCCAACATGAAAACAGACTGCATCAGCAAAACCATTTCCAAGTGTCCAGAAGATAATTTCAGTTTTATTTAACAAGCTGTCTTAGTAATAGTAGGGTTACACCCCTGGCCCTGCATCACTGTTTCTCAGTGAATGCAGTTGGTAACACAGTTGTATGAAAAGTAATAAGTGGTTTCATTATTTGAGAATATGCTTTGCTGTCATTCACCATTTTAATGAGTAAATTCAAGTAAAACAATAAAAGTGTCTCCTTTTTTTTTCAGTGTATGGTAAACCTGTATATCTTTATATAATGTAGACGAGTTTGTGGGCTTCACCCCTTGCATTAAAATTTATTATCCAAATTCTTCTTTATCAGGGACATTGCTGCTCGGAATGTTCTCGTATCCTCAAATGATTGCGTAAAATTAGGAGACTTTGGGTTGTCCCGATACATGGAAGACAGCACTTACTACAAAGGTAAGAAATCCAAGGAGTTCCCGTTTTGACTCAGTGGTTAACGAATCCGACTAGGAACCATGAGGTTGCGGGTTCGATCCCTGGCCTTGCTCAGTGGGTTAAGGATCCGGCGTTGCCGTGAGCTGTGGTGTAGGTTGCAGACACGGCTCGGATCCTGTGTGGCTGTGGCTGTGGTGTAGGCCAGCGGCTACAGCTCCAGTTAGACCCCTAGCCTGGGAACCTCCATATGCCACGGGTGCGGCCCTAGAAAAGACAAAAAGACACACACACACACACAAAAATCCAGGCAATGAATAAGCATCCGTCCTGGTGGGCCTCGCTGGTTTGGACAGAGGTGTGCGTCTGTTCTGTGGAGGCGGGACAGCCCCTCTCTGTGCTGCGGAACATTTGGTCATCCTGGGCAAGACCTTGGGCTCAGCTCCTCCCCACGGATTCAAATAGATGCTAGACTTAATTGCAAGACATAAACTACAAGACACTTGGGAAAGGACACCGGAGTAAATCTTTCAGATCTAGGGCTAGGCAGAGAGTCCTGAGACTTGACCCCAAAAACATGCAAAAAGGGGGGGTTCCTGTTGTGGCTCAGCAAGTTATGAACTGGACTGGTATCACTGAGGATGCAGGTTCAATCCTAGGCCTCGCTCAGCGGGTTGGGGATCTGGCATTGCAGTGAGCTGTGGTGGAGGTCACAGATGCGGCTTGCATCCCGTGTTGCTGTGGCTGTGGTGTAGGCTGGCAGCTACAGCTCCGATTTGACCCCTAGCCCAGGAACTTCCTTCCATATGCCACAGATGTGGCCCCAAAAAGCCAAAAAAAAAAAAAAAAAGCAAAAATGGAAAAATTGATAGCTTGTACTTCATCAAAATTTAAAAGTTTTGTTCTGCAAAAGACCCAGACAAAAGAATGAAAAGGCAGACTGTGGAGTGGAAGGAAGTATTTGCCAACCACATACCCAACGAAGAACAAGTATCTGGAGTACAGTAAGAACTCTCAGTGACACTTAGGAGTAAAGACAGGAAGAATACAGCAGAAAACAGGCAGAAGCCCTGAAGAGCAGGTGCCCTGCAGGGGCGTGGAGGTGGCACCTGAACGCGTCACCCTCGAGGGCAGTGCAGGGGGAGCCACAGGGCTTCTTGTACCCCCATCAGGGTGGCAAAAGTGAAACTGGTGATCACACCAAATGCTGGCAGACACAGAAAATCAATGACTAATAAATTGCCTGCGAGAACTTGAAATGGTACAGCCAGTCTAGAAAAGTTTTACAGATTCTTAAAAACTAAACATGCAAGTACCGTATGACTGAGCAATTACACTCCTAGGCCTTCCTTCCCGGAGAAATGAAGCTCACGTTTGCACGAAACGGGTATGCAGATGTTCGCTGAAGCTTTATTTCAGGTAGCAAGAGCCTGGAGTCAGCCCACACATCCTGCCTGGCAGCCACAGCGGGGAGGGTGCGTGCCCCTCTCAGGGCATGCCACCTGACTTAGGAATCGCCAGTCGCCAACTCTGAGACCCTGATCCTTTAGTTTGGGAACTGAAATCTAGCCGATGCCATTTTTCTTTAATTTTGCCAATCTTGGAATCAGGTTGGCTTGGTTCTTCAAATTATTATCAATATTCATATTCCTAGTACTTCAGCTAAGGTTTGAATTGTAAATCCGTATTGTACTAGTTACTACTACCATTTTATTTATTTATTTATTGTCTTTTCAGGGCCGCACCCGCGGCATATGGAGGTTCCCAGGCCAGGGGTCGAATCAGCACTGCAGCTGCCAGCCTACACCACAGCCACAGCGACGCCAGATCTAAGCCATGTCTGCGACCTACACCACAGCTCACAGCAATGCTGGATCCTTAACCTTAACCCACTGAGCCAGGCCAGGGGATCAAACCTGCGTCCTCATGGATACTAGTCGGATTCATTTCTGCTGAGCCACGACAGAAACCCCACTACTGCCATTTTACAAAAGCCAGTTTCTTTCTCAGTTAGTTCGACTTTTATGTTGGAACAAAGTGAGCCCGAATCATACCTACAAAGCTAGTCTTTTTCATTTTATCATATTGCAGCTAATGATGTTCTCTTTCCAAAAGCTTCCCGTGTGCTACAGCCTGGTCCTTTGTTATATGAAAGGAAATGTCTCTGGTTGCTTTTTCACTTGGGTTGTGTAGTTATTGAATTTAAAAACAACCAAGTCACTTTTCCACTTTTTTCAAATCCACTTCATAGTCACCTCAAATCCTAACCATCCAAGTCCTAGAATTCCAGTGAAGAGCTGGTGGCCAGGATGTCACATCCTCTAGACGGTTTAAGATGGGCAGCTGACAAGTTGGCACATCGTTGGGTACCATCAGTAGGTCTGGGCCCCACTAGGTGTCAGGAGGAAGCCCCCGGGGTTCCGGGTTCTTCATTCAGAGCCGCTGGAGAGGAGTTTGTCGTGAGGGAGTCAGGAGCTCAGACCTTGCGAAGGTGCGCACAGTTAGGTGGAAGGCAGTTAGTGAGACAAACGGGCTTGTCTTTTGGTGAGAAGCCTTCAGAGGCTCTCCTCCCAGGGGCAAGTCCAGCCCCTCGGCAGCGCCGCAGAGCCCGGGTCTGCTGTGCTCTTCGGATCTGGGGTCTGCAGCCCCGGCCCGGCCCCGACGCCCTCCCCTCCAGGGCCCTGGCCTGTGCTCAGGACTCCGTGACCGCCTGCGTATTGGAGAAGCTGCTCGCGCCCTCCGGAGCTAGGACCCCGGGGCTGGTCCTCTTGGGGAGAGATGGCGAGTGGGGTGGTACGAAGGAGAGCTTGCGGGCCTCGGAGGGGGCCGGTTGTGGGTCTTCCTGGACCGCCCTTCCGTCCATCGCCCTCGCGTTCTTCACGCCCTCGGAGGGCCCGGCAGTCCTCAGCCTCTGTGGACTCTGCTTTGCACTTTCGCCTGTTGCTACGCCTTATGACTCCCCGTGTGAATGTGTGTGCTCCCGGCCCCGTGTGGCTGTGCTTGGAGCTGAGGCAGACCCGTGTGTCTCACCGCAGGCGGGGTGGTGACACCGAGGGGCTGGCGCCTCCAGCTCCAGGCCAGCCCACCAGGCCCGGACGACCCCAGCTTGGGCCCCTGTTCGTCGTGGGGCCTCGGGCGAGTCACCAGCACGTCTAAACCGCATTCTCTAAAGGAGTCAGCACCTTCTGGGATAGGCTTTTAGGATCTGAGTTATAACCAATGTGAGATACAAACGTCTGTGCCGCTCTCCTGGAGCAGCAGTTCAGTTCAGGGAAGCGCGGCAGCGTCGCCATGCTGAACGGGAACTGAGGGCCGGCCAGGCATTTCTAAAGCCGGGCTCCAGCCTGCAGATTGAGGGCGGGCTGGGGAACCTGCGAAGCACGGCGGTCCCCAGGGCTCCCTGCCGCCTGCCTCTCCGGTCGCCCCCACGTGACCGAGCGTCTCGCTCAGCTGCAGCTCTTAGGTTCTTGAACAGGTAACACGGAAGTCTGACTTTCTAAACTTCGTCTTCTAGCTTCCAAAGGAAAATTGCCCATCAAATGGATGGCTCCAGAGTCAATCAATTTTCGACGTTTTACCTCAGCTAGTGACGTGTGGATGTTTGGTGAGTATTTGGAAACCTTTGTGGTGTTTTAAACTAAGAGTTCATGTGTTCTACGAAGTACAGGTAGCCCTGACCCTTCTCAGGTCGTAGGTCGGCTTGCCCTCCTTTCCCGACCCCTCATCCAGCCTCTTCCCTGGTTCCTTGGACCCAGGCGGGAGCGGGTGCTGGGTGCCAGCCCTCCGGCTCCCGCGAGCCGCGCACTCTGCCTTGCGCTGCTCTTCGCCGCCTCTTCCTCCCTCCCGGGGAGGGGCTGTCTGCTTCCTTCCCTCCTTTCTCTGCTGCCTTGGATGGTCGCTGTCCGTGAGTGACTTCAGTGGATAACCCCTTCTCTGGTGCTGGCCTCACCCCGCCCATCGTCTCTGCCCCGAGCCCGACCTCCCTCCTGACGTGTGTCCGAGTTTGAAGCGTGACCCTTTGTGCTCTGTGGCTGCTGCTGCTTTGCTGTCTCCCCGGCCCCTCCCGCCTGCTCCACCTCGGTCCCCGTCCTCCTCCTGCCCGTGGCGTGAGGGTGCGCCTGCCGCGCACGCCGCTCTGCTTCAGCCACTGTATCTCGAGTGGGAGTGGCTCCCCCCCCAGGTTCCTGGTGTCACTCATCTCCCCAGAACCCCTTATCCTGACACCCTCTCCTCCGGCTGAAGCTCTGTCTAATCTTCGGGGTCACCTGAAACGTCCGCTTCTCCAGGAAGCCCTTTGCAGCAGGCACGTCATCCAGACGTGGACCCCCGTCTGCGCCCCCCCTGCTCTTTCGGTCAGAACACTCACAGTTGGTCTTGTTAATGGTCTCCTGTGAGTATTCTCTCTGCTGCACTTTGAACTGCTTCCCAGGAGATGCCCTGTTAAGTTTATGTACCTTCTTTTTTCCTGCAAATAAACATAACTGTATAGACATCAAGTATGTGTTCTCATTCTCCCTTCTGCTTCCCTGCTCTAGACTGTAGTAACGGATTAGTGCCCTGACCCGTGATAGGTAGAGGAGGGAGTCAGTGGAACAGGAAGTGGCGTGACCTGAGCGGAGAAGGGCCTGGAGCCCAGCTGGCTTCAGATCCCAAGACGTCGCCTGGCGCTTTGGCACCCGTAGCACGTGCTCGCGGGGAGTTGCAGACTTCAGAGGCTCTGCTCTGTCTGTTTGTTCACATTTTACATCCCGGAGCGGGGGTGTGTCGCACACCAGGAGCGCTTCCAGGTGGTGTCGGCTGGGGTGTGTTTGTGCAGTTACTCACCTGCACTCACGTGGGCTTGGTGGTGTTTGTGTTGGTGCTGCTTCTTGTCGAATGCAGTTAAAAGAGCTCTGTGGTAGTTCTGATGGTTCTAAGAGGCGACAGGGATCGCGTTATAATTGAGTTGGCAGCATATCCCTCCCTTTTTTGTGTCATATCTTCAATAGCAAATTGGATTTGATAAAAATGCAGTCTTCAAAGAAATGTAAGATGTGAGGATTAAGGAGAACATGTAAATTTCAGAGACATGTTGAGGTCCCGAGAAGTGATACCCAGTGTAATTATTAGCAATGATGTTGTCATAATTTCTGGTGAGAAAAGCAGATGAAGGCGTTATTTTTTCCATACACTCTTTACTTTGAAATTGTTGGATCTGGGCTGATTCAAATCAAATTCCTCCTCTGGGGCACGTTCCATTTTAGGTGCTAAAGACACAGAAAGAAAGCCAGCCCCCTGCTCCAGGCACTGGTTACAGGGTGCACCCCCCTGGTGCGGACCTGGGGCTCCAGCGAGGGGCAGCAGACCCAGCAGTGGACCTTGGGAGGAGCGGACTTGGGAAGGAGAGCGCGAGAGGCTCTAAATCCCCAAGCTGAGCACGGCGAGGGCACGGGGCTCTGTGTTCGGGGTGGCAGGGCCCAGCGGCCAGAGTGCCAAGGGTTGATCGAAGCTACTGGGAGCAGAGCACCCCATGGCGCCAGCCTGCCTGAAGGGCCCCCTGGGCCTTGGCACATGATCAGCAGGGCGGACACCCAGTAGAAGTCGGCGGACTCCGGGAAGGTCTGTGGTTTCCCGGGAGAGCGCACCTGGGCCTTTGAGATGATGGTGGACTAGGTTGCCGCAGGTGGGGTTGGGGGGTGTCCGGGCTCCGGTGACAGTCAGAGGACGGCCAGACAGTGGGCCCTGCGCATCTGGGCCCACGGAGTGTAGAGGCTTTTCTTTGTTAGGCCTCAGGTCAGCTGCCGTCACCAGCAGGTTAGAGTGAAGTGGAGGGACACCTGAAGTTGGTTCCCTGAGCTGTGCAGAGTCACTGCAGCTGGCGGACCAGCCTCCAGCACGATTCCCTAGAGAAATGAACCTCTTAGGAAAAGTGAGGGGTTTTTAATAGGATGTCAGGTTGCGTCGTTCACATCACATTACGCTGGCATTCCTGTTCTTACCTGGTGACAGCTGATGGAGTGAGTGCTGCTCCGGTGGGCTGCCCCGCGGCGCAGGGCTTGCCCTCCTCCCGCTGAGAGCCGCTGTTTCCGCCCGCCCCGCAGGTGTGTGCATGTGGGAGATACTGATGCTCGGCGTGAAGCCCTTTCAAGGCGTGAAGAACAATGACGTCATCGGCCGCATCGAGAACGGGGAGAGGCTGCCCATGCCGCCCAGCTGCCCTCCCACCCTCTACAGCCTCATGACCAAGTGCTGGGCCTACGACCCCGGCCGGCGGCCCCGCTTCACTGAGCTCAAAGCCCAGCTCAGGTAGGAGGGAGGGCCGGGCGGGGGCGCCTCGTCGCTTCCCTGCGGGGCCTTGGAGCAGGACGCCTGAGGCCAGGCTGTTTCTTGGGCAAACCGAATTGCTTCCCTGTTGTCGTACTTATTTATGCTTGTTCGAGGCTTAAGAAGAAGGTGCCTTAAAGTCTTAACAAACCTCAGGTTATGGTCAGACCTCTCTCCCCCGACTTCTGACTGGCTTGGCACAGCTCACAGACCCGTCATGATCGCCGCCCTGCTCCGCTCGCCACTGTCCCCTCACGCCGCCCCTTCACCGCCCGGCACTCCGCTCCGGCAGCAGCTAAACACCGGAGACTCTCCCTGCATGCTCACTGCCTTTGCTGCTCCCCGCCTGGCCCCGGGAGCCCTTCCTGAGTCTTCTGAGTCCGGCTCGGGTGTTACTTCCTCCAGGGAACCTCCCCAGTCAGCCCCCACCCCAGAGCCAGAGCCCCCGACCAGGCCCACACTGCCATCCGGCTGCTCCTGCCTGGTGCCTGCCAGTAGACCCCGACCCCCAGTAGCTCCTAGGCCCCTGGGCACACATACAGGACCCCCCGCCCCGAGTGTCTGCACAGAGCTGACACCCCCCGGCCAGACTCAGAGCCCTGGACGGGTGTCCCTTCGTGTCATCCACCTCATTTCTGCAGCCGTGGTGCAGAGCTTAGGGCCAGGCACCCATTGAGGGCTCATGACGTCTAGATTCCGATGTGGTGCTTAGTAAACAAGACCATTTAATACGTGGGCAGCTTAATTCTGTAACCCGCCAGCCAGCGCCGTGGTTTAGTGTGCACTGTCGCGTGTTTTCGTATTTAGAGTACTCTCCTGATTTTAGGTGACTTTTAAAATTTTGCTATATTTTTGTCTTTTTCCATAAAATTACCAAATATCAGGGTCCAGAAGACCCTGGCAGCTCCTCTGGCCCAGCCGCCTGCCCCAGTCCTTGAACCACAGTGAGCCCTAGCCTCAGGTGGCCCCCGCTGGGTGTTTTCCTCCAAGGAGAATGTCCGTTAGAAGTAGGACAGATGCGTCCGGTCAGCAGCTGTGCCGCCAAGTGTCTGCTGTGTTCTCAGCTCAGTCTGTGGCTCCAGGAGGGAGCAGAACCAACCCGCCCCCAGACGTTGAGGTCAGGCAGCGGAGACAGGGTGAGCAGTCACCAGCCACACAGTGACACTCCGTGATGTCCCCCTTCCAGGAATTCTCGTGAGATGGGTCCCCAGGTCTTTCTGGACAGCTTTCTTGAAGCTGAAAATCTCCGGCCTCTTGATTCTCAGACAGCTTAGTGATACGTGCTGTCACATCAGAGCTGGTTTTGAACGCAGGCTTTATTTCATGTTTTGTTCCTTCTTGACCTTTGCTCAGGATGTGATCGAGCCTGTCCTTGAAAACCGCCCTCTCTAATACTGGTACCCTCGGCCCGCCTCCCGCCACCTTCTTTCTCCCTTGTGACTCAGGACCCACCGACTTTGCTCAGTCTCCTTCCTGGGGGCTTGTCCTAACCGGCCCTGTGCTTCGCTGCCCGCCTCGCCTGTCCTGGCCTGTGGAACCCTCAGCTTGGTCCTCCCTCGGCCCCGCCTGACCCGTCAGTCTCACGGGCAGGGCACGTCGCAGTGGGCGAGCTACCCTCGCGCAGGCGGGCTACCCAGTTAGGGCTTCCTTGCAGCTCCTGCGGGCAGTGCCTTCCTTCCCGTGCTCACACCGCGGCCAGCCTGACCCGTCTCTCCACCTGCTGGGTCAGTCCCGCCCCCCTTTCTCGGCCTCTCTCCCTCCTCTGCCCTCAGACTGTCCAGAGTGCCCGGTTCCTCCGGTCGTGCTCGCCCTGCGCTGCCGCAGGTGGGCGCGCCCCGCGTCCCGGCAGCTCCGCAAACCCTGAGCACCACGTGGCCGGGCCTGGTGCTGGCCACTGGGCCAGAGGACCAAACGCTTTTCCTGCCCTCGAGGAGCTCACAGTCTAGTACGTCTCACCCCTACTAGACTGAAGCTCCTTGAGGGCAGGGATCGTCCTGCTCACCTCGGTGTCGCCCGCACCGCCAGTCCGGGCCCTGGCCGGGGGCGGCCACAGAGCCACTGAGTGCACGCTCAGCACACGCAGGCCCACGTGACTGAGGGACGGCTCATTGAGGCAGAGTAGCTCCAGAACTACCCAAGACGGAGTTTTAGAGCTAAGTGCAATTATTTTATACACACAGTACGTAAAAATATCATGTGTCTACTTACAGTCCTTTTGAACGATTAGCACAAGTCACTGAGCAGTAATTGTGTTTTGTGTTAGAAATGGAGTTTAACTTTGCATTTGGAACGCATGTGATACGGCTAGCGCATAGCCAGACAAAAGCTAACGTATAGTATAATACCTTACTTAGACATTTATATGTGACAGCATATCACAGACATTGAGTTCTTAGAAATTTTTATCATAACCAAGATTTTAGCAAAGAAATGAATTCTGGATAGCTCTCACCCCAGGACAATTAAAAATGTTCCCCAAATTTCATTCTCCTTGTCTCCTGTGAGAAACATTGCAGATCGACTCAAATTGTTGTGGGCTCCACTCGTCCTGGCTGGGCCCCGTCATTGTTTTTACTGTGTCATGAGCTTTCAGAAGTGGCTCTCAGGCAGAGCCATCAGGTACTCGGGTCACACTTTGATAGGTCCACCCCTGTGACTCAGAGCCGTCCTACGTACATCTTGTGTCCTTATTTGTGCGTGTGCTCCATCGAGGAGGAGCAGGAGATGGACCTCAGGTAGCCTATCATCAAGTATGAAAAATTTCTCACGAGGAAATTTCTCATAACGTGGACCCTAGTATTTGTTGTCCTGTATGGCTGATAGGTTATAAGAGTACACTAAATAGTCTTTGAATGAAAAAAATCAGAGTTCTCGTCGTGGCACCATGGAAATGAATCCGACTAGGAGCCATGAGGTTACGGGTTCAATTCCCAGCTTCACTCAGTGGGTTAAGGCTCTGGCAATGCCCTGAGCTGTGGTGTAGGTAGCAGGCATGGCTAAGATTCCACATTGCTGTGGCTGTGGTGTAGGCCGGTGGCTACAGCTCTGGTTGGACCCCTGGCTTGGGGTCCATATGCCGCAGGGTGGCCCTAAAAAGCAAAATGTGAAAAAAAAAGAAAAAAGAAAAAAATCACGTAATCCCTAGCAAAATACTATGCTAAAGAAACTGCAGTAAGCAGCTTTAGCATTTATTCTTTTGAAGCTTTTTTTTTTTAATTTTTATGTATGTATATATGCATTTATTTTGCTTTTTAGGGCCATACCCTCAGCATACAGAGGTTCCCAGGCTAGGGATCCAGTCAGAGCTGGAGCCACCATCCTATACCAGAGCCACAGCAATGCGGGATCAAAGTCATGTCTGCGACCTACACAGCAGCTCACAGCAACGCCAGATCTTTAACCCACTGAGCAAGGCCGGGGATTGAACCCGCAACCTCATGGTTCCTAGTCGGATTCGTTTCCTCTGCGCCATGACGGGAACTCCTTTTGGAGCTTATTTTTGAAAATACTTTTTTGGGAGTTGTCATTGTGGCTCAGCGGTAACAAACCCCACTAGTATCCATAAGGATGTGGGTTCTACTTCTGGCCTTGCTCAGTGGGTTCAAGATCCGGCCTTGCTATGAGCTGTGCTGTAGGTCACAGGCACAGCTCAGATCCCGAGTTGCTGTGGCTGTGGCGTAGACCAGCAGCTGTATCTCTGATTCGACTCCTAGCCTAGGAACTTGCATATGCCACTGGTACAGCCCTAAAAGGACCAAAAAAAGAAAGAAAGAAAATGCTGCTTCCCAGCAGTGCTCTGCTTGATTAAGATGTTTGTGCTGTTGTAGAAAAGACTGTTAATTTTATCTCAGGGAAACATTTTATTTTATTTTTTCTTTTTAGGGCCACACGTGCAGCATATAGAAGTTTCCGGGCTAGGGGTCAAATCCGAGTTACAGCTGCCAGCCTGCACCACAGCCACAGCAGCGCGGGATCTGAGCTGTGCCTGCAGCCTACACCACAGCTCACAGCAAGGCCGGATCCTGAACCCAGTGATTGAAACCACAGAGATAGAACCCACATCCTCATGGATACTAGTGGGGATTGTTACCACTGAGCCACAATGGGAACTCCTCAGGGAAGTATTTTAAGTTAATATGTGGTTTCTTAAATCCTTTTGAGACAAATGAAGGCAATAAACAAAGTTATCAGTTTAAAGTTTGAAACCCTAATTTTCGTAATTTTTAAAACTTTTTATTGACATGCAAAGACGTGAATGTATAAACATGCCAAGAGGTAAAAACAACTCATTGAATTTCCACAAGTTGTGCGCCCTCCTGTAGCCAGCATCCCACATAAGAAAACGACGTGACCTGCAGCCCGGAGCCCCCCAGCGCCCCGTCCCCGTTACGCTTCGCCTCCGAGGGCGACCACTCACCCTGGATTGGTTCTGTCTGGTTTTGAGCTTTATGTAAATGGGACCGTTTGGTGTGTCCTTTTTGCTTATGGTTTACTTTGCTCAACACGTGGTGGGAGAGCTTCCGCGTCAGTCAGGCCCATCCGCGGCCACCCTCACTGCTGTGCGACGCTGCGCTTGTGAACATACCGTAGTGCAGCCGTTCCGCCGTAGGCGGAAGGTGAGACCCTTTGCAGCTTGGGGCCATCAGGACCGTTGCCATAAGAACATGATCGGAGGTGGCTTCTGGTGAGCACATTTGCAAGAATGTCCATTGACTGCGCACTCAGGAGTCAGCAGGACACAAGTTGAGCTTCGAAAACCAACATCCACTGAGTGCTTCCTGTGGGCACACTTGGTGCCATGAGCTTTCACGCATTGTTTCATCTTAATCCTCATGGTCCTTGGGCGATGGAGGTAATGCCGTCATCATCCAGTTTATAAACGAGGAAACAAACAGATTAGGCAGCTGACCTGGGGTCACAGAGCCGGGACTCAAGGCGCCTTAAGTCCAGCTGGGTCCAGGCACCAGCTGTCACCCTCACGCTCTCTGCCTCGATTTGAGACATGGTTAGAGGTCAGTGAGTGCTCCGTCCGACAATCTTGAGCCGTGGGCAAGTCGTTAATATTGTTTAGTTTGAAAGGAAAAAGAAAACAAGAAAAGCATACTAGTACAAGGAATCCTTGTAGCTGGTTTGTTTGTTTTTTGTTTTTTAGGGCCGCACTGGCAGCATGTGGAGATGCCCAGGCTAGGAGTCGCATCGGAGCTGCAGCCAACAGCCTGCACCACAGCCACAGCAGCGCTGAATCCGAGCCGCATCTGCAACCTGCACCACAGCTCACGGCAACCCTGGATCCCCAACCTACTGAGCGAGGCCAGGGATCAAAGGCACATCCTCATGGATGCTAGTCAGGTTTGTTAACTGCTGAGCCACACTGGAAACTCCCAGCTGGTTTTCTTACCTTTGCTTGAATGTCAACCAAAGGAAGTCAGAGGAGAGCAGTTGGGAAGTTTGGGAAGGAGGCAGAGTCTCTTCAGGGGACTTGAGACAAGGCCTCTGCTCCAGCTTTGGCCCCAGGGGGTGGGGGTGGGTGTCATTTGTTTATTGTAACTTAATATTGTTGTGTTTGCTTCTTTACTTTATCATGCAAGACCGGCCTTTGAGAAATCTGTTCGGGAGTTCCCTTCGTGGCTCAGTGGTTAACGAATCCGACTAGGAACCATCAGGTTGCGGGTTCGATCCCTGGCCTTGCTCAGTGGGTCAAGGATCTGGCGTTGCCGTGAGCTGTGGTGTAGGTCGCAGATGCGGCTCGGATCTCGCGTTGCTGTGGCTGTGGTGAAGGCTGGCGGCTACAGCTCCTGTTAGACCCCTAGCCTGGGAACCTCCATATGCCGTGGGTGCGGCTCTACATAAAGGCAAAAAGACAAAAAAAAAAAGAGAGAGGGAGAAATCTGTTCGGCCTAAGCTGACTAGGCCTGCCTGGAAGCAGAACGGCAAAGCCTCCCTGTGCTCTAGTTTTCAGGGTTAAGTGCAGTCCTCTGCAGAGCTTTCAGTTGTGTGGGCTCATGGCTACACACGTGCGTGGTCGCTGCTGTGCTAATAGTAATGGGAAGGCAAGGCTGTCTGGGGGCCACAAGGGACCCAGGGACCTTAGGGCATTAAGACATGATCCATTACTGTTTTTTTTTTTTTTTTTTTTTTAAAAAAAAGCGTTCCCTTGGTGGCTCAGTGGTTAATGAATCCGACTAAGAACCATGAGGTTGCGGGTTCGATCCCTGGCCTTGCTCAGTGGGTTAAGGATCCGGCGTTGCCGTGATCTGTCGTGTAGGTTGCAGACACGGCTCGGGTCCCATGTTGCTGTGGCTGTGGCGAAGGCCAGCAGCTACAGCTCTGTTAGACCGCTAGCCTGGGAACCTCCATATGCCGCGGGTGCGGCCCTAGATAAGGCAAAAAGACAAAAAAATAAAAAATTAAAAAATAAAAATTATAGCCACCGGCTTACACCACAGTCACAGCCATGCCAGATCCAAACCACGTCTGCAACCTATACCACAGCTCACAGTAACGCTGGATCCTTAACCCACTGAGTAAGGCCAGGGATTGAACCTGTGTCCTCATGGATCCTAGTCGGATTCATTTCTGCTGAACCCCCTGGTTATTTGAATTTTAGAATGTGGGCTCTCATCTTTTTGACATTTTGTAGTGTCTTAGGGACATCTTCTCTAGACTTTTTTTAAATCCTTTTGATTCTTCATTTATCCTAAACTGTGAACTCTGGATCTAATTACTACCACGAGGTTATTTGTGCTTCCTCGCTGTGTGTTTTTAAAGTGGTTTTGTATCTGCTTCCAAAATTCCTTTCAAAGGCGCTGTCCCTCCTCCTCCTTGGTCCTCACACCGGTGTTTTCCTTCGCGCAGCCGGCCTCTTGGCCCCATGATCTAGAGGAGTACCCTGTTTCTCCCTGGATTTACATCTTAAAATGGCTCTTCAGTTTTAATCCTTAGCCGTCCAAGTAATAAAAAGTCAATCTAAATTTAATAGGAATTTAGTGTAAAATGTAAGTAGTTGCCACAAAAAATTATGTCACAACTATTCCTTATCTGCGGATAAACCTTACCCGCCTTGGGCCTCACACATGCCTCTACAGGTGCATTGCTATTGTGGCTTCACCTCTAAAATTAGGCTTTGTGTGAAGTAAACCAATGTCTGGTGTGATTCAAACTAACATTTCGTAAAGCTTAGAAAACCCCTGTGACTTGCCTGGGGTCGCGCTGCTGCAGTGAGCAGGGCCCAGGTCCTGGGCTCTTTTCCGCTCTCAGCCCAAGGCCAGCGCCCTCCGTCTATCACCAGGAGGAGCACTGACCCCCCATCCTCTCTGTGCCCTGGCCCACCCTGCACTTGTCTTATCTGCAGAGGCAGCTTGGACCAGATGACGTTTACGCCTCAGCTGCGATCCGTGTATTTACCCGAACGCCACCCTCAGAGCCCACGTGAAATCCTCAGACTCATCTGGTAGCTGCCATGATTCGTCCCCTTCAGTTCTGTCTATGGCACCGTTTTCCTTTTCTTTCTAGTTGTTTGTAATTCTGTTCACTGAATTTTTGTCTCCAGGGTTGTTAACCCTGAAAACATCAGGGACGCGTGGAGCGGACAGGAGTATCTGTCTTACTCCCGGGATAGTGGAGGCCCGGTGGCTGTAGGTGGTTCCTCTCCTTCGGGGCCGTGAGCTTGGGTGAGGCATGCAGGGCCACGTGACAAACAGTGGCTCTGTGTGGGTCACAGCCGCACACCCAGGCTTGGCTGGGAGAGCAGCAGTCCGCTGCAGTTGGGCTGTTGGTTCTTGGTGAAGAGACCTTGGCACATGAAGCCACTGGCTTGGCTTCTGCACCTGTTTCTCCCTTTCAGCCCCCCAGATGTGCATTTTAGAAATACCTTTGCCTTATATTTTTACTATGACTGCGCTGAGTGTTACAATGTACCTCTGAGAGTGGACTGTATTTCAGTGTTTAGTTGTATGTCAAGTAATTTTGATGACTGTGCCTGCTCATTGTGACTGATGGGTTGCAGGAATTCTCGGTTCAGTGTTACTCCTCTGAAGAGCGGTTGGTCACCCTCAGCCGGCAGCTAACTTAGCTTCTCAGATTGCAAACCAGTCTCCATTCAGCTGAGTGTCGCCTCACCAGTGCCCAGCGCCAGGGTCAGCTAGAGCTTCAGGCAGACACAGACTCAGAATTCGAGGGGCCCTCCCCCTGGCTCACTTCTTCCTGGGATTTTCGCCCTCCCTTTCCACCAGCTGTGATGCAGCCGTGATGTCCCAGAGTCAGTCCTCTGGATCTTCAGACCAGCAGGGCTGAGGCCCACTTTCTGGCTAATGGCCCTGAAACAGGGGAGGCTTCACCGTGCCATGCCCTTCCCCCGAGTGTCACCTCCCTCCAGAACCTGACTGCTTGGGGCTGCTCTTCTGTGCTGACACAGAGCTGTTCTTATGTCCTCGTCCGGAGTTGCTCTCTGCGAGAGGATTGGTCAAATTGGAGCTTCTCAAACTTGCCAAAAGTTTTGTGTTTTTAAAGTAAGATTTGAAAGAGTTATAAATTTTAAGATTTTTTTTCAAAGTAAGTTGTTTGTTTGTTTGTTTGTTTTTATGGCCGCACCCATGGCATGTGGAAATTCCCAGGCCAGGGATTAAACCCGAGGCACAGCTACAACAGCAACACCAGATCCTTTAACCCACTGCGCTGGGCAGGAGAGCAAATCCCCGCCTCCACAGTGACCCAGGCCACTGCAGTCAGAGTCTTACCCCTTGTGGCTCAGCAGAAACAAATCTGACTAGTAACCATGAGGAGACAAGTTCAATCCTTGGCCTTGCTCAGTGGGTTAAGGATCCAGCGTTGCCATGAGCTGCAGTGTAGATCGCAGACGTGGCTCAGATTTGGCGTTACTGTGGCTGTGGTGTAGGCCGGCGGCTACAGCTCCGATTCAACCCCTAGCCTGGGAGCCTCCATATGCCACGGGTGCAGCCCTAAAAAAATAAAGAGAGAAAGAAAAAAAAAATGTAGAAATCACTTTTAAATAGTTTTGCGGAGTTCCCGTCATGACACAGTGGTTAACGAATCTGACTAGGAACCATGAGGTTGCGGGTTCAATCCCTGGCCTTGCTCAGTGGGTTAAGGATCCAGCGTTGCCTTGAGCTGTGGTGTAGGTTACAGACGTGGCTCAGATCCTGTGTTGCTGTGGCTGTGGCGAAGGCCGGCGGCTACAGCTTCTGTTAGACCCCTAGCCTGGGAACCTCCATATGCCTAGAAAAGGCAAAAGGCCATAAATTAATTAATTAATTAATTAATAGTTTTGCAGTGTGTGACACCACAACCAAACAAAAGTGCATTGTTTTCTGCAGCTTGAGATGCATAATCGGTAAAGAGAGGTACAGTTTTGGTGTATTCGTGAGAGAGGTGTCCGTGGGTCTGTAAGAGGAAAGAGAGGCTGGAGGGCCCTGCAGTCCCCACATGTAGCCGCCACTCAGCCACTTGCAAGCATGCTGTCCCAGCTCTGTCTTAAGCCTCCAGACTTGTTTTCTGCAGAGATACCAAGGGGTTTTTTTGTTAAAAGGTCAATTCCATTCCTTTGTGGTGAGGCAATGTTGGATAATTATAAGAGATCATGTTTCAAAACTGGTATTCCCATGAACTTGCCAGAACAAGCCATTTCCCTCTTGGCTTTTTTTTTTTCATCCAGTTTCTTGCTATTCTTTCTCTGGATATTTTCCAAATTAGCTTAAGTGGCTCAGCACCCAGACCGATTTTCTGTCCAAAGCAAATTTTGTGATGTCATCATAAAATTATTATGTTTAGGTGATCAAAATGCAGTCTTTTTTAAAAAATTATTAAAACACGAGAAGCATTCTGTAGTTTCAAAGAAAAGGAGAGTAGTGTAATCACGCTCAGGAAGAAGGCTACAGAGATGAAATCGATTAAGAAGCAGAGCAATCAATAATGTGCAGAACTGAACACCGTTGCTGAGAAGTCCTACTCTGATCTTCCGTCTGCTTGTTTCTCCGTCTTAAAGCGAGGAGGACAGACACAGGGTCACCCCCGCTGACGAGCGAGGACACAGGGCGAAGAGGGCCCGGCTGTGCCCCGCCCAGCCCAGTGGAGGTGCAGCTCCCAGCCTATGTCCTTTCTCCTGCGACGGCATAAACAGCTTGATGTCACCCACTCAGGACCGACTGCCCCTTTCCACTCCAGAGCTGCTGTGTGTGGGAGACTGGCTTCTGTGTCTTAGCTGGGCCTGGAAATGCAGAAGCTGTTTGACCACTTTCTCACTCTCTCTGAAAATACCTCAGGGGGAGTTCCCGTCGTGGCTCAGCGGAAACGAATCCGACTAGGAACCATGAGGTTGTGGGTTCGATCCCTGGCCTTGCTCAGCGGGTTAAGGATCCAGCATTGCTGTGAGCTGTGGTGTAGGTCATAGACGTGGCTTGGATCCCACGTTCCTGTGGCTGTGGCATAGACCAGTGGCTACAGCTCCTGTTAGACCCCTGGCCTGGGAACCTCCATATGCTGCGGGTGCGGTCCTAAAACAACAAAAGACAAAAAAAAAAAGAAAAGAAAATACCTCGGAAATGAAATCCCATCTTGTCTCTTGGAACGGAGACTTAACGAGACTTCTCCACACCAGCCGTGGAGCCTGGGAGACCCAAAGTCCCGGCGGGCACCGCCCTCCGAGGAAGAACACGCAGGATGCGCTCACCAGTTTTCATGTCCTTTGACTCTGAGTTGACTCTTCTGATGCCTTTTTCTTCTGAAGTGAGGGAGGCGAAAAATAAAACTAACGTCAAGTAAATGCTCCTTTTCCCTCTTCCCGATTCTCTTCCTCGATGGGGCTCGTGGATAAGAATGATGCCCCAGGTCTAATGTCTGTTAAAGGACAAGCCTTCGCTTTTATTGTCCATCTATTTGCGAGTTGGAGACTGAGAAACCACCATTCCAGGAAGAAACACGAGGGCTCGTTGCCAGTTCACATTAGGCAGCTAAAAGCTTTCAAATGGAATGTATTGCTACTAAAAATATTTGTAGTTTGGGAAAATATGTTTAAATTTGACCTCCTTGACACTCTGCACATTCTGGTTTTTTCTCTGGGCTCCTCAGCAGCTGTAAGGAGAAAAGTCCAGAAATGCCTCCGTGTACACGCTTGTATTCCGTCTGTGGAACGGTCTTCCCAGTGTAAAAACGCTTTGTGCGTTCTTTATGTACTGGACGGCGCTGAGCGGCAAAGTAGGTTTCTCAGAAGCACTTTGATATGTTATTTTGGGTTGCTTCCTGGGCACCGCAGTGCTGGTTCTTTGAGGGACGCGACAGGCAAGTTCCGTTCAAGAAACAAGGCTGAAGGGCTGCCTCGTGCGGGTGCCGTCCAGCTGGCAGGAGAAGCGGTCCGGGTGTGACAGCCGCGGGAAGCTTACGGCCGGGCAGTGAAGTAGTAGAGCTGCTGGTGGCCGGGGAGGCCTTCGGACAGCAGCTGCAGTCCGTCGGGGAGTGAGGGTCCGGCAGACGGAGCCCAGAGGGGCGTCTCCCGGTGGCAGGGGACCTTCATTTAGAGGTGTTTGTGGGGGAGAGTAACCTTCAGAGAGGGGGGCCCTGTGCCCAGAGCAGCCTTAACGCCACACCTGTCTCACCACCTCTGTCTTGAAGGGTATGTCATCCTTGGCCTTCTCATGGCTTGCCTGTATTGAAACTACTCAAATAACTTGGAATTAAGGACTTTTTTTTTAGTTTTTTAGGGCCACACCACGGCATTTGAAGGTTCCCAGGCTAGGGGTCAAATCGGAGCTCCAGCCTCCGGCCTACGCCACAGCCACAGCAACGCCAGATCTGAGCTGTATCTGCGACCTACACCACAGCTCACTGCAACTCTGGATCCTTAACCTACTGAGCCAGGCCAGGGATCAAACCCACATCCTCATGGAGACTAGTCGGGTTCATTTCTGCTGAGCCACAACAGGAACTCCTAGGACAATTTTTTTAACTTGATTTTTTTTTCTTGATTTTTATGGACTTGTTTAAAACTACAAACCTTTGGAAATTCTGATCTGGGGTCTGTTACTGACTTTGAGGGTCAGGTGATGGAGAGCAGGGCGTGGGAGAGTTCCTAATGGGAGATGGCCTGCACAGACCGCTGACCCCCAAGGCCTGCACTCCTTGGGAGGCAGGGGGGTGACTGGTCAGTGGCCAGGCTGCCGTCATGACGACAGGCGGCCCTCCTGTCATCACTCAGACGTGCTGTGATCCAGGGTCTTGCTAGTCCTGGGCCTCGGGGCAAAAGCCACACAGACAGCATGTTTCAACAAGACCGGGCCCCGGGGCCCAAGGGTGTGGGCACAGTGAGCACAGGGCCAGTCGAGGGTGCCACCAAGCCCTTCACTTCGGTTAAAGTTTTGTGGTGTCTTCCCAGCCCTGATCACCTGGATGGAGTGAGAGGAAACCCAGATCGTGTTTGGAGAAAGGGTGGACTCTTTGGGCTAAATTTTGCTTCTCTCCGAAGTGCTAATGGGGTCACCGAGAAAAAGCTCCCCTTCGCTTCCCCTGGAAAGGGCCAAGCCCTCCGCGGCGCTTTGCTCCCTCTTCCTGCCTGAGCCAGGCCGCCGCTCCAGAGCGGAGGGGGCGGTTCGGGGCGGTTCCTCGGCGCGCCCCGCGCCCTGGGCCCGGGACTGCGCGGCCGCCGCCGGGAGAGGCGCGGCGGGGACTGCGGGGCGGCGGGAGCGGCGGCCGCGAGGCGCTTCTTGCCGATGAGGCGGTTGCTAGTTAAAGCGAAAGTTAGTGGGAAGCTGTCGCTCTTGGGTCAGCCGCTGCGGAGCCTGGGAGCGCGCGGCCCGGGGCTGCCCCCGGGTGGTGCTCCGTACCCGAGGCGGGCCGCGAGCCACCGCCCTGTGCACCCGCAGGGCTGCGCTGGACCCCTCCGCCCCGAGGCTGAAGCCTATCCCCCTCCCTTTTCTCCTCGCTCCGCACTGTCGCCGCGGTCCGGGACGGTCGGGTGGGGCTGGCGTGCTCACTCCCTGTCAGCGCCCCTCACGCCCTGCGTTGTCTCTCCAGCACCATCCTGGAGGAAGAGAAGGTCCAGCAGGAGGAGCGGATGCGGATGGAGTCCAGAAGACAGGTCACAGTGTCCTGGGACTCCGGAGGGTCCGACGAAGCGCCGCCCAAGGTAGTGAAGCCCACCGCCCCCTGCCCCCCAACTCTGGAGGTTTATGGTGAGGGCAGCTGCTGCTGTGGGAAGAAAACCTCATGCCGGCTTATTGGGGGAAGAGCAGCTCTTGTTTCTTATCTGCTCCACTGCAGACCGCCCTCATCCGCCCTCGCTTTCCTGATTTGCGCTTCACCTCCAGGCGGCTTGAAGCCCCCAGTGACGGGATTAAATGTGGTCCTCAAACCGCCCCACCATGGACCAAAGCAGGTGCCTGCCTTGGGGAGGTTTCTCTTTGCGGGGCGTCAGGGACGGGCAGTGCAGGTGATCAGGCCGAGGCTGGCGCACCAGATGAGCCCCAGCCGGCCGTGAGCGCTTTCCATTGGCTTCATTTTGAAATGAGCCAGCTTCTACCTGACCCTGTTCCTTCTGGGTTTGGTTTGGTTTTGCTGAGAAGCTGATGCACCTTTGCTGCTTTTTTCTCCTCTGGCTGGCGGCTGGGTTGTCAGTGTGGGAACAGGAACACATCGCACCTGAGTGTTGAGGTCTGCCGGCGCCCTCTGTCCGCACAGCCTCCGGGAGGCGGCCAGAGCTGGGCTGGACACGGTCAGCCCTTAAGCGCTCTCCTCAGATTAGAATTCTTTGCTCTCTGTTTGCTCCTGGCAGGATGTTATTTTCACACACTGGCTTACCTGCCACCGTAATCCAGGTCAGATCATTTTCTGGACAAGAAATAGGTGGCAGGCTGTCGTGCAGTTGGTAGTTACCTGCCATTTGATATTTGACTCGCTAAAAATATGTTAAAGGGACTTTTATGGTTCTTCATTTGCTTTTTAAAAAGTGTTCAGAAATCTAGGAGTTCCGTTCGTGGCTCAGTGGTTAAAGAATCCGACTAAGAACCATGAGGTTGCGGGTTCGATCCCTGGCCTCGCTCAGTGGGTTAAAGATCCGGCGTTGCTGTGAGCTGTGGTGTAGGTTGCAGACACGGCTCGGATCCCGCGTTGCTGTGGCTGTGGCGAAGGCCGGCGGCTACAGCTCCTGTTAGACCCCTAGCCTGGGAACCTCCATGTACCGTGAGTGCAGCCCTAGAAAAGGCAAAAAGACAAAAAAAAAAAAAAGTGTTCAGATATCTAACACAAAGTGCTGTTTAAATATTATACCCAGTTTTTTTTTATCATGATGGCTGAAAGCTTATATTTCCTTGGCCAGTGTTTTAAACTGTATTTCAGTAAATACTGTAGAACATTTAAAATGAACACAGGTGGAGTTCCCTGAGGATGCAGGTTCGATCCCTGGCCTCGCTCGGTGGGGTTAAGGATCCGGTGTTGCTGTGAGCTGTGGTGTAGGTCGCAGACACGGCTCGGATCCCCCGTTGCTGTGACTTTGGTATAGGCCGGCAGCTGCAGCTCGGATTCGATCCCTAGTCTGGGAACCTCCATGTGCCATGGGGTGTGGCCCTGAAAAGACAAAAAATTAAAATAAAATGAACACAGGTGATTGACCCAGTTCTTCAGAATTTTAGAGGAGAAGGGTTCCGTAGTCTAGATTCCTCAACCAGTGGAAAAACTGAGGCACAGAGGTGGGCCGCATTGTCTGTTCTGAAGTTGTCACTTTGTGCCCGTTAGTGATGAAACCAGCGCATTTCTCTGGCCCTCCTAATTTAACAGCAACAGCAGCAAATCTTTAGTTACCTCCCAAAAAGCTGGGAACCCCCGAGCCCAGCATTTGAGGCCTCTGCCTTGTGGGTGCAGACTTGCCAGTTCCTTAACTCAGTAACTGCAAAGTGGTGTTCAGTTCTGGAGGCGGGAGGGTCACGGCCTGGAAACCTAGTGGGTCTGCTCTCAGGTGGCTCACTTTCTGTGAGGCAGAGACGTCCGTACCCCTCCCTCCTGAGGCTTCTGCGAAGACTGAGAGCACACAGGCCGAAAAAGTTCGCTCCCCAAAGCGCAGATGGTGTAGCGTTCCCCTAAAACTCGCAGTATTAGGAGTTGCCGTTGTGGCTCAGTGGTTAAGGATCCGGCATTACCGTGAGCTGTGGTGTAGGTTGCAGACGTGGCTCAGATCCCACGATGCTGTGGCTGTGGTGTAGGCCGGCAGCTACAGCTCCTGTTAGACCCCTAGCCTGGGAACCTCCATATGCCGCGGGTGCGGCCCCAGATAAGGCAAAAAGACAAAAAAAACAACCTCACAGTATACATAGAGCTTTTCCTATGTATCAATCTGTCTGACTTTTAGTAATTCTTATGTGGCTGAATTTTGAAAGCTATAGTATTAAGTTCATGGGCTGGGCAGAGGTGGGGGTGGGTGGGGTTCTTTGTTTTACAAAGGCGAGTTCTGCCTCGGTTTTACATATCTTTACATTTCTTTCTTTGAGATGTTTTCAAAGTTTTGAAGCACTTTTCTGGAACCAGAGACTGTTCTACCCTTGAAAGCGGGTCAGCAGACTGTGTGCCTCTGCCTGTTTCTGCTGATTGCTGTTCTCTTGGCGTGAACAGCCCCTTTCACTTGTGTGTTGTCCAAGCCTGGGCTCACCCTGTACAGACTGGCTCAAGCGCGCGGTGTGGCTCAGAAAGATTAAAAGGTCTGCTCTTTGACCCCCGGATTAAAACGTTTGAAATTTTAATGGGTAGAAAATCACCTGTAGGAGTATTTATATATTTGCAGATGTCTGCTGATTATAACCAGATTTGCTAGTCGTCCGACTTCCTTGCCAAACGGAGTCAAGCCGTGTGTATGCGGTGTTGCCTTCTCTGTGTCCGTCTTTAGCATCAGGCTCCACCTTTGTGGCGGTGGTCTTGGAGCCTGAATGAGCCACATTCGTGTAAAGATGTCCTCTGCTGTGTCCGCTGTGCTGGCCTTTGCACTGATATCACACCCATGGTGGTGTAAGGCTGTCACCCCCCAGCAGGGCCAGGGCTCAGTGTGAACCACGCTCTTGGCCTCCGGGCCACGCAGTCCAAAGGAGGTGCACGGGCGAGACCAGCCTGCTTACGGGCGTCCTTGACGAGGCCATGGCGTCTGCGTGTGAGGGAGCAGGACGTCCACCTCGGCGCTGCTGCTGCCCGCCACACACCACGCGGGTCTCAGGAAGCCCAGCCTACGCCTGAGTTTCTGTCTGGATTGGCCACTTTTTTCACGGGAAGAACAGGTTTACTTGAAAGCAGAACTGGCAGACACTTTATAGTTGATCAGAGTTGCACATTTGGTGGACACTTTCTCAAAAAAGAAGCGACATCGTCTCGTCAGAAAAAACACCTGCAGTGTTTGTTGCTGGTGATCAAATTTGAGTTTTTAAGCAAAACTTAGAAACGTAAGGAACTAGTGTTGATTACCAGGACCTTGACAGCTTCCTAGTCCTTGGGCTTTTCTTAGAAGCTCCGGATAATATTGACAAATGCGATGTATTTTTCATACTCTGTGCTGAAATGTGTCAGCACTGGGAAGATCTGCAGCTCCGGGCTCTGCATTCTCTGAGTGATCAGTGCTGGACGGCGTAAAGTCAAAGTACCACTACTGCCAGCACACTGCTAACTATACAGGAGAGACAGAAGCCACTTCTAGGAACGTTACGCACACACCTGTGTGAGACCCCGGGGTGTGGCTGCACTGGGAGGCCCGACGGGTGAGCCAGGCGCCCCCGTAGGAGCGTGGGTACCCATGAGTCCAGCAGCTGGGAGAGCAGCTCCACAGCCGCAGCTCATCATCCTGATGATGCGACTTTCTGGAAGAGTGAAAAGTCTTAGTAAAATTCAAGCCAAGCCAAGTAAAATTGTCCGTCACTATTCTCAGTGGCTGCTCTGCCGGGAAGTTCAGTGTCTGATGAACTGTGTAAAATGCTGTTTGTAGGTAAGATGGAGTTGCTTCCAGGTTCAGATTACAGGGCTTTATTGTCGTCTCATCTGCGTAAAGCCGAGGAAAGTCTGAACGCAGCCAGGCCTGTTGTCTGGCATCCTCCCGCCCTCCTGCCTGCCCCTCGGTGGAGGTCAGTGTAGCACCAGGGGCACCCCCTCGGTACCCTCGAGGCCCCCTCAGGGCACTGCCGTCCAGCCAGTGAGTTTAGGATCCGTCGGGTTTTTCTTTCTCTTCCTCCTCGCTCCGGAGGCTTTCAGCAGAAACTCGCCGGCTCTGTAGTTGGCTTCATTAAAATCCAGCTTCCTGTCTTTGCGGAGGTGTAGTGACCCTGCTGAATCTTGTCCTTAGTAGCAGGTGACACCTCTGGATACTCACGTGGCAGCCCTGCCCCACTTCATCGTGGAGAACGCGGAGGCCCCGAGGGGCCAGTCACCGCTCGCAGGCCCTGGCCGTCTGGCTCCCTGAGACTGCACCTGCCGCAGTGGGCCCCTGCCCTCCACAGGGGCCGCTCACAGGTTCCATTCTGTGGTGTTTTGCAGTAGCTTTGCTGCACAGTCTGCCTTCGTCTTTTTATCTGTTCCCTTCACCTTGAGGTGGAACCTCAGAGGTGTTACGTTTGTTCTCATGTGAGTAGTGAGTCACTGGGGAGCGCTCAGCCGAGGTCTTGCCGTTCTCTGATCATCCCTTTTGTATTTTCCCTTTTATTTGATGAGTCCAGAGTGTGCCTGTCACAGAGCAGCGTCACAGCACAGCAGATTTGGGAGGGAGTCAGGCAGTTCTGCCGTTACCAGCTGTGCAGCCTAGTCCCATTGCCTGACCTCTCTGAGCCTCTTTTGTCCTCTGTAAAATGGGTGGTAATACTTGAGAGCATTGCTCTCAGAATTATCAAGTTGTCAGAATTCCGGTCTTGGCTCAGCAGTAAAATTCAGCTAGTATCCATGAGGATGCTGGTTCGATCCCTGGCCTCACTCCGTGGGTTAAGGATGGATCTAGCATTGCCGTGAGCTGTGGTGTAGGTTGCAGACATGGCTCGAATCCCATGTTGCTGTGGCTGTGGTGTAGGCTGGCAGCTGTAACTCCAGTTCAACCCCTAGCCTGGGAACCTCCTTATGCCGCAGGTGCAGCCCTAAAAAGCCAAAAAACAGAATATATCAGGTTGTCCGTACAGCACTTCAGTGCCTATTTGCGCACATAGGACTCACCAAGTGAAGGTTTTATTTTGACCTGTGTTCCTTACCTGCCACTCCAAACATAGGTCGGAGGACACAGCTGGGCCCTGTCCCATGGCCCTGGCGCTGTCCTCCTTGTGGCTCCACGTCCTTCTGGCCTTGGCCTCCAGGAGCCTTAGCCGTGTGGCCACTAATGCATGCACACTAACCGTGCCTCAGAACCCAGAGCTGAAGGGGAGGCAGCCTTTCCACCTGGGATTTAACAAGGGCGGAGGACGCGCGTCCTTGTGTGTCAGGTGGGAGGAGCGACCCGGGAAGGACTCCGGTTGGGGCAGGGGCAGCACGAGCAGAGCCATGAGGAGATGGGGCTGTGTCTGGAGACTCAGGCTTACTCAGAACTCACTGAGGCGAAGCGTGTGTTCTCCCGGGACCGGCGTGTCCATGGCAGGGACGCGGGCACCGCCTCGTTTCCGCTGCTCCTGAGGCTCTCGGACCCACGTGCCTCCCGTTGATTTGGGTCTTAACCCGCCTGGAGAGCCTTTGTGAAAACCCTGTTTGGAAGACTGTACGGACTTACCTTCCGTTTCAGACTAAATCCTGCTTTTGCTGTGGACTTTGAGTTCACGTATCTGGCAGCAGGAGATGGGTCGTTAGAGCGGAAAGCCGTGTTTTGCTCACCTGCTCAGCGTCTCACGGCCAGTAAGTAGCAGAAAGGAGGGCCTCCGCCTGTGCCTCTCCTTGCTGCTGAACAGTGTTGAGCGTCTCTTCCTGTGCCTCTTGGCCGATGGTCTATCTTTTTTGGATCTGCTTGGATCTTTTGCCCACTGTTTCATTAGATTGTCATTTTGTTGTTGAGTTATGAGAGTTCTTTATTCTGGGTATGAATCTCATATGAAGTGGTTTTCAAATACCTCCATTCGTGGGTTGTCTTTTCACTTCCTCAGTGTTGTCATTTGCAACACAAAAGCTTGTGATTTTAATGAAGTCTCCTTTATTTTTTTTTTCTTTTGTTGATTGAGCTTTTTGTATCCTAAGAAACCGTTGCCTAACCCAAGGTCACAAAGATTTAGTCCTGCGTTTTATAGTTTTATCTCTTACTTTCGAGATATGATCCATTTTGAATTCATTTCTGTGTAGGTGTAAGGAAGGGGTCCGGCTTCATTTCTCACACGTGGGTATCCCAGCCTCCCCACGCGACTTGTTGGAAAGAGTGTTGCCCACACTGCCGTGTCCTCACACCCTTTGTCTTTCTTTCCAACTAAGCTTTTATAGAAAATTATCTTTTTCTGTTCTTTTTAATAAAATGCAGGCTTGCCAAAATCATCAAGGTGCTTTTATTCACGTGCTGCTCTGTTGCTTTCTTCCCAGCCCAGCAGACCCGGTTATCCTAGTCCAAGGTCCAGCGAAGGATTTTACCCGAGCCCACAGCACATGGCACAGACCAATCATTACCAGGTACTCCCGCGTGACAGGTGCAAGAGGTGTTATTTTGTTCTTCAGCACATTTGGGGGTGGGGAGTACATTGTTTATATTTATAAATTAAAACATGAGGTTTTTTTCATTGAACCAATGAGTGATTCTTTGCCAAGCCTGGAGTGTCCTCGTTTTGTAAATAAGAACAGCTAAAGGACATTTTTAATAGACCCTTTTTGGTTTGAAATGCTCACTTGATCCTTTCACGTGGTTGGTGTTATATGGGAAACTGTCTTAGATCATTGGAAATCACTCTACTCTGAAAATTCCTGAAAGTTCGCTGGCGGTACTACATCCCTTCTGACCAGAGATAGTTGATACAGCATTTCGTGTTCAGTAGAAATCGTTATTAAAGTATTTTCATTCAGAGGAGCTGCGGGAACTGTCTGTAGGGTTGCTTGCTTGACTACGTGTTGTCGGTGTGGGATCTGGGTGTGACTCATTGCCCAGAGACCTGGCACGTTCAAGGACTCTCTGCTGAAGGATGTGTTGGTGTCTGGAACCATGGGTTTGGCTGTGCTTTGTCTCATTTGGAAGCTGGCTGGCAGCCGAATGAGTCCGGAAAACTGCTTCCCTTCTCTCGCCTCTTCCGGGTGGGGGAGGGGGGAACCCTAGGGAGAAATGCCTCTGCTTTTCTTTCTGCCTTGAAACTTGTCTCCATGTCCAACTAAATGTTTTTGTCTCGGCCTTAGTCAGTCATCACTCTCAGACTCTCCCCCCGTCAGCCCTCTTCAGTAGAGGACAGACATTTGAGGGGTTTTGTTTGTTGGCAGAGTAGCAAGTTGGGCAGGAAAGGGACTTGCGGAGCCGCGCGTGGCTTACCTGTGTCTATGGCCTCCCGTTGCTTTTACATCCAAGGACGGCCAGCGCTCGGCACTGCAGTGAGTGGGAAAGTCCAGAAGAAAGCCTTTCTGGTTTTCTGGTGTGTGTTTGCCTTAGTTGTCTAGTGCAGCCATAACAGATGCCCTTTCTTGCGGCTGTGATCAAGGGTCCGTTTCCTTGCCTTTCCAGCTTCTAGAGGCACCTGAGTTCCCTGGCTTAGGACCCCTTCCTCCATCTTCAGAGCCAAAGCGTCTTATCGCTCTGTTTCTTGGTGGTCGCACTGCCCTTTCTCTGCCCTCTGCTTCCCTCTTGCCTTTTCAGGGACTCTCATGATCACACGGGGTCCCCTCGGCAACCCAAGATGACCCCATCTCGAGATTCCTCATTTATAATCACAAAGCCCCTTTGCCGCGTGAGGTGGCCCGTGAGGTTCCAGGCACGAGGACGTGGACATCTTGGAGGGGCAGTTAGTTATTCTGCTGCTGCGTGATTCTCTGCGGTCTTGGTTACTTCCTTGCACGTGGAAAGCAGACCATGCACAAGTCATATTGTGTCAGAACGTGACCCTGCCGCTTCACTCATCCGCAGGTCTCTGGCTACCCTGGTCCACATGGAGTCACAGCCACGGCTGGCAGCATCTACCCAGGTCAGGCATCTCTTTTGGACCAAACAGATTCATGGAATCATAGACCACAGGAGATGTCAGTGTGGCAGCCCAACGTGGAGGTAAACTGGGCGTTCTTGGGCTTCAGTTTGTTAATGGATGAGGCTTTTGCCCAAGGTACCTTTCATTTCTAAACCCTAAGATTTCTCCATTTAGGTGACCCAGTTCTAAGCTCGAGATATGCCGTCTGCTCAAATGCTCTCTGGTTCTGTGAATCTCTTTTACTGAAAGGAGAGATGCTACTGGTGTTAGCCTGCTCCCTGGCGACGCAGAGCCCTGCGTGAGGCCAGGGAATAAACAGAGCCTCAGCTCTCTGGACCATGTTCATTTTTACCAAATTTTTTTCTTGGTGAAACCAAGAACTGTTCCTATACTTTAAACATCATTGCTTGGAATCTAGAAACATCTGTAGTTGTCTGCTATTGGCGTTCTTTTCCTTGGAATAAGCGTTTATGCTCCGTTAAATGTGTGTATTGTATTCAGCCCTCCTCCTGTTACTTTGCTTCCGGGTTGTTTCCACATTTGTGCTGTAACCAGCGATGCATTCTTTGTACATATCTTGCTTGCGTTACTTCTTTAGGACAGATTCTTGCAAGTCAACTGTTGTATACTTTTTTTCTCTTCTCCTTCTTAGGGCCGTACCCACAATATATGGAAGTTCCTGGGCTAAGGGTCAAATCAGAGCTGCAACTGCCGGCCTACAGCACAGCAGAGCAGGATCTAAGCCACATCTATGACCTACGCCGAAGCTTGAGGCAACACCAGATCTTTAACCTGCTGAGTGAGGCCAGGGATCAGACTCACATCCTCATGGATACCAGTTGGGTTCTTAACCCGTGGAGCCACAACCGGAACTCCTAACAATTGTATACTTTTGTAAGATGTTTCACAATGTTAACCCGTAACCTCCAGAAAGGCTGTTCCCACAAGCAGAGGATAAGACACCGTGTCTCCACCACCCTTGCTGTTTTGCTTAATTGTTTGGAAAGACGCACAGAAAAAAGTAAGCATGTCACGAATAGACTTCTGAGAGTGGCCGTCTGACCTCCTGTAGGACTCCGCAGCGCTGGACCTGCGCGGCATCGGGCAGGTGTTGCCCGCTCACCTGATGGAAGAGCGGCTGATCCGGCAGCAGCAGGAGATGGAGGAAGACCAGCGCTGGCTGGAGAAGGAGGAGAGGTTTCTGGTAACTGACTTTCAGCCTTGCTAGGGTCTGCTTCCTGCTCTGCCGGTGGGTGCTCGGGTCTGCTTCCTGCTCTGCCGGTGGGTGCTCGGGTCTGCTTCCTGCTCTGCCGGTGGGTGCTCGGGTCTGCTTCCTGCTCTGCCGATGGGTGCTCGGGTCTGCTTCCTGCACTGCCGATGGGTGCAAAGTCCAGGGAGCTTGTTGTTCATCTGCCCGAAAGCTTTTGCGGTCGCGAGCCTGGGCTTTTCTTGAATGACGTTTTCGGGACGCTCTTCTAGGATGTCAGTCGGGGCACTGCGGGCTCAGAGGTAGGGCCGTCTCCGTGGTTTTACAAAAGTTACTGCCACATTAAGCAGTAGTGGCCCTCGGTGTCAGCTTGCTGGTGAAAGGTTGCCCCTGCCGCTAAGGACGTGCGAGCAAACAGCCAGGGGTCCCGGCTTTGCCTTCCTGGGGCCCCGCTTCTTCACGGTCTGAGAAATGCAGGCCTCCTCCCTCAGGAGTCCCTGGGGACAGAGGAGCACGACAGAGCGGCCTCTGGGTGTCACGTGACACGCGGTCCTTTGGTCCCAGCCTCCGTCACCCCGCACGGCGGTCCCAGCCTCCTGAGGCAGCCTGAGAAGGGCGGCTGGGCGGGGCCAGGACTCGAAGTGCTTCCGCGAAATCCAGGCCTCGGTGCAGAGCTGGCCTGTGCTGCTGTCCGTTACCACCCGCGAGGCTGACTCTGTCACCCTCCGTGCCGAGGTGAACACGGCCCTGTCCTTAGCTCTCCGGGAGTCCTCCAAGCACAGACACGTTAAAATCGGCACCCAGCGGTTCGTCACCTGTGGTCCCGATTTCATTCTCCACTCGGGGCTTTCATTTGGAAAACTGTCGTTTGAAGTTGTGCAAAGCGAGCAGCTGCACAGGGGCGTGGCGGAGCACAGTCAGGGAGGCCAGCGCCCTCGGGCCCACCACCTCAGCGCAGAAGCCTAGGAGCGGGTCACACGGGCGGGACACTGTCTCTTCCCTTTGTCGTTGTTAATTTAGGCCTGCAGACAGCACTCGCACTCCACACGTAGTTAACTGCCAGGTGGAGCTAAGGCACACGGCCCCGTCCCAGCTCAGAAGTTAAGATAACCCGTGGTACCTGTCATGGGTCAGTCACCGTCCTATGTGCCTCTTTTTTGTTGGCTGTGCCCGCAGCAGGAGGGAATTCCTGGGCCAGGGAGCGAACCCGAGCCACAGCAGTAACAACACTGGTCCTTAACCGCTAGGCCACTGGAGAACTCCTAACACTCTTGGGGGTTCTATGTACTTCACTGTTTTTTTACTTCAGGAAGTTTTATAATATGACACACATGCCGCATAGTATATGATACTCCAGTAGCATCCAGTGTTAACAGCAAGTACACTTACAGATGTTCAGGGGTTTCTCTTGTGCTGTAGCAGGTTAAGGATCCAGCGTTGTCACTGCAGCAGGTGTCACTGCTGCGGTGCAGCTTCGATCCCTGGCCCATGAGCTTCCGCGTGCTGTGGGCACAGCCGAGAAAACCACAGATGTTCACATTGACGGGTTTAAAGACAGCCCTCACATCAGTTCCGGTCAGGTTTGGCACAAAATTAGTTTCCTTCAAATGTGAAAAAGCAAACTTACCAGTCTTTAGTACTTTTTAGATTTTGGAAAAGAGGATAGTGAATATGACTCTATCCTATCTTATCATCGTTTTGGAGATGAGCGGGGTGCCCGAGCCAATCCGGATAGACCAGGGCCCCCTCTGGCCCGGGCTGGGTCCCTCTGCCCAGCGGCCGCTCAGCTGCATGCAGACCTGCAGGAAGGCACGTGGAATGTGTCTAGGCACTGTGAGTGACTTAGCTTTGCAAAGTTTCATAGTATCAGAATTCTGAGTGGAGCTCCCACTGTGGCACAGTGAGTTAAATGATCCTGTATGGCCACTGTTTCGGCACAGGTTGCAGCTGCAATTTGGATTCATTCCCTGGCCCAACAGCCTCCATATGCTGTGGGTGCAGCCATAAAACTAAAAAAAGTTTAAGTTATTAAAAGTATGGTGTTCCTGCTGTGGTTCAGTGGCTTAAGAACCCGACTAGTATCCATAAGGCTGTGGGTTCAATCCCTGGCCCCACTCAGTGGGTTAAGGATCCAGCGTTGCCATGAGCTGCAGTGTAGGTTGCAGGCATGGCTCGGATCCACTGGGGCTGGGGCTGGGGAGTACTGGCAGAGGCAGATTCAGCTCTGATTTGACCCTGAGCCCGGGAACTTCCATATGCTTCAGGTGCAGCCCTACAAAAGAATGAATGGGTGAGTGAATGAATAAATAAACAATAAGTAAATCTACCAACTTCCTATTTTAAAAAATTAGAGTGGATCTTGAGATTAGAGGGCAAAGCTGCAAAAAGTGGTGACTGCTTACTAACCTGAGTGAGTCCCTTGTGATACTGATTCAGCTCCGAGAGCACAACCGCTCTTCCTTAGCCCGGCCTTTTAACCTCTTTGTCCACAGAGCCTTTCTCCCATGTTAATTTGTATTTTAAACAGTCAGTGTTACCGGCTCTCCAAACTCAAGGTCAGGTATTTAAGTACTGTGTAGGATCACGACTGAGAGTGGGGTCAGGAATTTAAGTACTGTGTAGGATCACGACTGAGAGTGGGGTCAGGATGACCTTGGAGCCCAGGCCAGGAGACAGCCTGTGATTTGCAAGGCGGTCGGGAGGATCTTGGCCCAGCACGAGTGCCGCCCTGGTCTGAGGCTGAGGCTGTGGTCTCAGAACTGCTCTGGGCCGTGCCCAGAGCTGTGCAGGTGAGCGGGTGAGCCCTGGCTCCAGCTCCTGAGTGATCTCCGGGGTCCTGAACCGAAGGCTCGAGACTGTGGGCTCGTCAGCTGGGGCTTGTGGCTTTTAATTGAGATAATTTACACACAGGGGACTGCCCAAAGTATGAAGTCTGGTGAGTTTTGATAAGTGCAGAAGTTCCCAGAACCCATTCTCCATACATAGAACATTTCTGTCGCTCCAGATAGCTTCCAGATCATGTTTCAGGTACACTAGTGAAGTCGTAGAAAGCGTCTCCCGGGCTGCCATGTCACAGGACAGACCCAGGGGACACATCTCCGGGTGCAAAAGGACATTCCCAGGGCCCGTTCCTGACCCTTCACTTACCCCACTTAGCTTTTATTTTGTCACTGACATAATGGTTTCTCATTGTCACTGAACATTTTAGTTATCATTTCTTTGTGCGTATGCATTTGATTTTTAGGAATTAATTTAGCATATTCCAATATTTATCACATGAAATCTGTTTGACTAGTTTCCTTGGGTTTTCTGAATGCCCAGCTATCACTTTTTGTTTTTTTTTTTTTTTTTTTTTGTCTTTTTTCCTTTATGTAGAGCCGCACCCACGGCATATGGAAGTTCCCAGGCTAGGGGTCTAACAGGAGCTGTAGCTACCGGCCTTCGCCATAGCCACAGCAACGCGGGATCCGAGCCGCATCTGCAACCTACACCACAGCTCACGGCAACGCCGGATCCTTAACCCACTGAGCAGGGCCAGGGATCGAACTCGCAACGTCATGGTTCTTAGTCGGATTCGTTAACCACTGAGCCACGAAGGGAACTCCCCAGCTATCACTTTTTTAAAAACATCTTCTTTCTTTATTTTCAGTATTTGTTATGTGCCTTATATTGCTCCTGAGGCATCTCTTGTTATCTTTTTTTAAAGTAGATTCTTGCCTGCTTTTCTTTGCTATTTTTAAAGGTAATGTCTACAGTAGTTTTCTCTGTTAAGTGTGATGTTGGCGCTGTATTGAAAAGATTAGTTTTTAAAACCTTTTGAAAGACTTAACATGATGAATTATATGAAGCATTTTGTTTGGTTTTACGCTAGAACTGCATTCCAGAAATAAGTCCCCACTTAAGTCACAGTTGATTGTCCTTTTAAGGTCATGGTATATTTTGTTTGTGATTTTTGTTAAAATTTCCTGTGGTTGTTCATAAGCTGGAAAGACTTACTATTGTCTTTATTAATGGTTTCAAGATGAAATTCTTTTGGTATCAGGAGATAAACTGAGTAATCGCTGCTGCATCCGATTTGGGTATTTGCAGGCAGGCGGTGTAGGTGGCGGGCCGAGCCCCAGCGAGCACTCAGGACAGGGCCTGCTCCAGCGGGAGGAGTCGAAGTCTGAAGTGCTGTCCCCTCCTTGCTGGGTTTCCTGTCACAACTGTGCTGATACTTCTGAAACTCAGACCTGGCCCCGTCATTCTTGGACTTAAAATCTGCCAGTGGCCACCCAGGACGCCTGCCTGGGCACCTCCACCCCTCTTTCCTCGCCGTCCAGCCCTCCTGGGTCAGCCCCAGATTGTGACCGGGGACAGGGCACGAGGGGCTGCTTGATTTCCAAACCGCTGCAGACCTGATCCTCTTATAAAATAAAATAAAAAACAGCTCCTAGAAAAAAATTTTTTAAAAGACAGACAAACTGTAAGCCAAAGTTTCTATTATGAACTCCAACAGACCTAGCAGTTACCACTTCAGATTGGTCTAGAAATTTCTAAAGATGCTCCTCTTCTGTTTCTGTCTCATCGTGACCGGGTAACAGCAGGTCGTCCCTGACCAGCCTTGGTCCTCGGGTGGTGCTGGGTGGCCGCACCCTGGTGGGAGACTTATGTCTTACTTGAAAAATTCACTCGGAAGCCGCTTTGTCAGTCCTGACTCCCAGATTTTTTTCTGATGCACCGGGATGGAGAGCTGTTTATGACGCCGCCTGCCTTAGGATTTACATCATCGTGCTGTTCCTAACGGCCTCTGCCCTTCCTGAGTGCTTGCAGCGTCAGGCGTCCTCCCACGCATCCCTGGTCCAGCGCCCTGCATCTCAGGGGCCGGCCACCGCCCGGGTCACACAGCCCTCGCAGCCCGGGGCTTTGTGCTGCGCCCCACTCCCCTGTCTGACCTTGGGCAGCCCGCGTTCTTTCCGAGACGGCTCGGTGCTTCCACGACTGTGCGGGCTGTCTCGTAGACTGGCCAGGGTGCCAGCAGCCCTGGCGAGGCCTCTGTCCTGGGAGCACTCTGTTTCCCGTGGGGGCGTAGAGACAGAGGGACTTCGTTGCTTGTTTCTTTTTATTTCTGCGAGCACAGTAATTTTCTAATGCAGTGCTGGGCTGAAGACAGGATTCTGATTTTAAAATGAGAAAGTTTTGTGTATATAAATGCTGCTTTGTGCTCTGAGAGAGGAAATGAAGATTTGAGCTGTTTTTCCTCCCGTAGCAGAGCGGGTCCTGGAGCCCAGAGGGGGTCAGGGAGTCATCAGAAGGCGCTGCTGGGCCTGACTCCGCTTAGCCAGGCCACTTCCGTTCCCTGCTGCTTTCACGTTCCAGACTTGAAGACAGTATAGGACAAAAGGAAAGGACTTTGAGTTGCAAGCTTAAATTTGAAGTTGTCTAGAGCGATAGCCCCGTCGGGCCAGAGACCAAGCCTGAGCTGCTGGTCCCTGTGAGCCCGGGGCTGAGAGCAGCACTGCCCGGGAGGCTGGAGTACGCATGCCCACGCGAAAAAGGGTGTTCATGGCATCCTGTGGTTCCAGGATGGAGGACCCACCCGCCACTAAGGTCAGAACGTGTAATGCTCACCACGGGAGGGGTGTCGGGACCACGGTACAAATGAACAGACTGCATACTGCCACAGGCGGGCGCCAGAGGAGAATGTGCCCGGAGAGGTGCCTCTTCCAAGACCTGTTTGTGTCATCTTCAGAAACACGCAGTTGGGCTGGAAGTTGGAGGAGTGGTCCCTTTGATTGGTTGGAGACAGGTCTCACCTGGGCAGGGGTAGCAGGAGCCAGGCACCTGCTCTGTGTCTTGATCCGGGTGGTAGGTTGGGCAGATAACGTGCATATGAGAAAGTGTGTTGGTCTTGACACTTCAGATCTCTGGACTCTGCTGTATGTAAGTTATACCTAAATTTTTAAAAAAGGAAGAACATGCATATCTGATGGGAAAATACTCAAGTAGGCCCAGACACTCTATGTCTGTGATCTGTTTCTGTAAGATTTTAAATTGCCTCATTTTTGTCTTTTTTTTTTTTTTTTTGGTTTTTATGGCCGCACCCGCAGCATGTGGAGGTTCCCAGGCTAGGGGTCTAACAGGAGCTGTAGCCGACAGCCTACACCACAGCCACAGCAATGCGGGATCCAAGCCGCGTCTGCGACCTACACTGCAGCTCACAGCAACTCCAGATCGTTAACCCACTGAGCAAGGCCAGGGATCAAACCCACAACCTCATGGTTCATAGTCAGATTCGTTAACCACTGAGCCACGACGGGAACTCCCATTTTTATCTTTAATATCACTGTCTTCAGGTCGAGGATATTTTATTTTGAAGTACAATTGACTTAGAATATTATATGAGTTTTAGGTGTACAAAATAGTGATTCAGTATTTTTATGTATTACCAAATGATCATCGGTGCAAGTCCAGTTACCGCCTGTCCTCATGCAGAGCTATGACAGTGCCGTCCACTGTGTCCCCACACTGCACGTTGCTGCTCATTGACTCTAACTGGACCTTGTGCCTCTTAACCGCCCTCACTGTCTCACTCATCCTCCCGCCCTCCTCCCCTCTGGCCACCACCAGTCCTCTGGATCTCTGAGTCTGTTTCTCTTCTGTTGGTTGTTCATTTGACGTTTCGTGTGTTGTTTTTTTGAAGATTCTGCATATTACATAAAGGGGAATCATACAGTATTTATCTTTCTCCATCTGACTTATTTTCCTTAGCCTAATACTCTCTATGTTGTTGCAAGTGGCAAGATTTCATACTTTTTTATGGCTGAGTAATATTCCATTGTTTGTTTGGGGGGGGTGTATGTATATACACATACACATATATATACACACATGCATACATATATATATATACATATACATACATATATATATATATATATATATACACACACACATATATACCACATGTTCTTTATCCATTCATTTATAAGTGGACATTTAAGTTGTTTCTCTTAACAGTTGTAAATAATGTTGCAGCAAACATAGAAGTGTATATACCTTCTCAAATTAGTTTTTTGGTTTTCTCAGAATTGGAATTACTAGATCGTATGGTAGCTTTTTTATGTTTTTAAATTTTGAGAAATTTCTGTTGTGTTCTTGATTTGCATTTCCCTGTTGCTTAGTGATGTTGAGCATCTTTTCATGTGCCTGTTGGCCATCTGCATGTTTTCTTTGGAAAAGTGTTTGTTCAGGTCTTCTACCCCCTTTTTAATCAAGTTGCTTGGGTTTTTGTTTTCTGTTTTGTTTTTGTTTTTGACTTTTTATGGCCACACCTGTGGCATATGGAGGTTCCCAGGCTAGGGGTCTAATCGGAGCTGTAGCTGCTGGCCTTCGCCACAGCCACAGCAACGCTAGATCTGAACCGTGTCTGCGACCTGCACCACAGCTCATGGCAACGCCAGATCTTTAACCCACTGAGCAATGCTAGGGATTGAACCTGCAACCTCATGGTTCCTAGTCGGATTCGTTTGCACTGCGCCAGGATGGGAAACGATATTAAGGTGTATGAATTCTTTGAATATTTTGGATCTTAACCCTGTCATGTGTATGATCTGCAATGTCTTATTCCTGTCAGCGGGCAGCGGTTTTGTTGACAGAGTCTGTCACTGTGCAAAAGCATTTAAGTATAGTTAAGTTCTGTTTGTTTATATTTGCTTTTATTTCTTTTGTCTTAGGAGACAGATCAAAAAAGTATTGCTGTAATTTACATCACTGAGTGTTCTGCCTAAGTTTTCCTCAAGGTGTTTTATGGTTTCTGGTCTTATATTTAGGTCTTTAATCCATTTTGAGTTTATTTTTGTGCATGGTGTCAGGAAGTGTTCTAGTTTCATTTTTTTACATGTAGCTGTCCAGTTTTCCCAGCACCACTTGTTGAAGAGACTGTCTTTTCTCCATTGTGTCGTCTTGCTCCTTTGTCACAGAGTAACTGACCGCACGTGCATAGGTTTACCTCCAGGCTCTCTGCTCTGTTGCACTGAGCTGTGTGTCCGTCTCTGTGCCGGTGTCACTGTTTTGATGGCTGTAGCTTTGTGGTGCAGTCTGCGGTCAAGGCACTTGGTACCTCCAGCTGTGTTCTTTCTCAGATAGACTCAGCTGTTTAGGGTCCTTTGTGTTGCCATTACAAATTTTAAGATTTTTTATTCTAGTTCTATTTAAAAATGCTATTAGTATTTTGATAGAGAGTGCATGGAATCTGTAGATTGCCTTTGGTGGTGTGGGGGGGTTGTTTTTGGTTTTGGGGGGGTTTTTTGGTCTTTTTAGGGCTGCGCTTGCAGCATATGGAAGTTCCCAGGCTGGAGGTTGAATGAGAGCTTCAGCCACCAGCCTGCGCCACAGCCGCAGCAACACCAGATCCAAGCTGCATCCATGACCTGGGCTGCAGCTTTCAGCAACACCGGATCCTTAACCCACTGAGCGAGGCCAGGGATCAAACCCACATCCTCATGGTTACTGATCAGGTTCTTAAACCACTGAACCACAATGGGAACTCCCTAATCCTATGTGTTTATTTCTATGTATTAGATCAGTTACGTTTTTTGATCTTGGAGATGTGGGCTTGAGAGACACCTTGTGGGACCCAGCAGCACCCTCCCCTTTGGTCACCAGCTGTATGCCTTTGTCCCATATGTGCGTGGTGCAGGTCCTTCTGTGGGGTGGGGCCGAGGACTATGGACACGCTGAGGTGTGGCTGGCCCCAGCCCTGTTGGCTGCCTGGCGTTGCCTTATTCAGTGGCTGCCGGCTGCTGGTAGGTGACCAGGGCCTGGAGCAGCTGGCTATGGGTCCTGGGGGGTATGGGGCTAGGACAGGCTGCTGTTTGGCCTGGCTGGGGGACCCAGGAGGGCTAGAGATCTAGAATATTCTGTGAGTGGAAAACAGAAGAGTTTAGCTTCACCCAGTAGCGGAAACAATAATAGACTCTCTTTTTTTGACAGACTGTCTTTGGTATCACTCTTTAATTCCCCAACTTGGCACTTTTATTCCAACAGGCTGTGTTGGCTATATGAGGAAAAAGCTTGAAATTTCCTTACAAGTGGACTTTATATCAATAGGCCTTTCTCCATTAAGATTGAATTTCTGTCTTTGGAAAAGTATAGCACTGGAGAATCATTGTGCAAAAGGAAAAATAAGTGATTTCCTGTATTTTAGATGGAAATAAAAAAGATCACTCACATAAATACCCGAAAGCCAGCACCTGTCTCTCTAGGCGAAGTAAACGTGGCTGCTTTTGTCTACGTGAGACTTTCTGCACGTAGGAGGTGCTCACTAAAAATTTGTTACCTGGAAATCCCGTGGTGGCTCAGCGGGTTAGGAATCCAGCATGGTGGCCGTGGAGATGTGGGCTTGATCCCTGGCCTCGCTCTTTGGGTTGAGGATCCTGTGTGGCTGTGACTGTGATGTAGGCCCGCAGCTACAGCTCTGATTCGACTCTGGGAACCTCCATATGCCACAGGTGCATATGGAAGAAGAAAAGAAAATTTGTCGCCTAATTGAATCCACCTTGTATTGCCTCAAACACCCAGTTCTGCCTTTCTAAGCTTTGCATTCCTCTTCTATAAAATATCTTTTCTCCTTTGCGTTTTTATTGATGCATTCCTTCAGCAAATGTTTGCTAAATGTCTCATATGTGCACATTATTGTGCCAAGCGTGTATTTGCTCCTCGTAATGGCCGTATGACCTCCGTATTAGTCTGCCCATTTCACAGGTGAGGAAGTGGGATAGGGGAGGCTAAGTCCCTTGTCCAAAGCAGCTGAACATCTGACTGGTGAGAAGAAACAGATGTTCTGCTGTTTACGGAAAAGGTGGGGGCAGGTTACAGCACCGTGCAGTATTTTGTTTATTGACTGGCCAAGAGTTTTAAAGGAAGTCCAGTGGAGCTCGGACACGGCGAGGGAGATCCTGTACATGGATGACAGAGGCAGAATCAGGACAGCATAAGCAGCTTGGCATCTTGCATGCCAGATTTTTCACATGTTGAGACCCTCTGGCTCAGTAATTCCGTTCCCGGAAACCTGTCCCCGGAAACTAATCTGCGATTTAGTCAAAGATTTGTATGCAAAGGTGTTCATCCACAGTTTCTTTACATGATTGAAACTTTGAAAATGGCCCAGATGGTCAGCAAACAGCAGGAAACCTGTTTCTTTGAGTTGACACTTGTGTGACACTGACCTAATCCTGTCACTGCCCCGTCTTAGAGGTAAAGAAAGTGAGGCCCAGGTCACGCAGCCTGCAAGGCTCGAGCCTGATCTGAACCCTCGTGGTTAGTGCCAGCGTCACGCTCTGGAGTGCTGTGCAGTACTTTGGCATTTTTGTCAGTTTCTACTGTACGTTGTTATGTGGTGGTTATGAAATTACATGACACGGTTTCACGGCTGAAAACATGCATTTAAAGGAAGGGAGAAACAAAGCTCGTTCCTCCCCCCCGCAGGAGCTTGTGGGCCGCGCCGTCGGGTGCGGAAAGTAGAAGAGGAACCGGCGTCAGGGTGCTCTTGTGCGTCGAGGGCGGCCGCTGGTGCGTGGCCTGCTGAGCGGAGGGTCTCTGTGGGACGGAGGACAGGCGGAGAGCAAGAAGTGAGCGGTCAGCCCGCACAGGATGAGGGGACGCACCCGAGAACGGCTTTGGCCATGTGCGTGGCGGGGAGGAGCAGGAGTCGGCGTGGCTGCCTGGGGCTCCTGAAGTCCGTGCCATCATGGGGCGGCCTGGAGCCACCACAACGTGTCGCTTTCATGAGGAGGAAGCCTAGCAAGCTCCCTACCTGGACGGCACGCGGCCTCCTTAGTTTATTCTAATGTTAGTGAAACTTGCTTACTTGTTTATACCGAGTCTAGGTGTCTCCGTTTGGGCTCTGTGTTCTGGATGCACCGCGGCCAACAATGTGCAACTGGGCCGTTCACTGCATTGGCGAGACCGCCAAGCACATTTAAGCCCTGTTCTGCCGGGAAGCAGACATTGGTGCCTTCTCCTGGGGTAGCGCTTTTCTCAGTCAAAAAGAGAGGTGACACATCCTCAGCTGTCACGTGGGGCCGGGGCCCAGGTGCCAGTCCCCTTAGCTGTGCATGTGTGCACATAGAGGGGCTTTGCTGGGGCCACTGATCCGGGCTTTGAGAATTTTCCGGAGACTCGGGAACTTTCAACTCTTCTTACACAGCAGACAGTTGTGTTGCAGAAGAAAGAAGCAGCACGGAAGTATGCTGGTGGTTCTCAGAGAATGAAACTGTTTGGTTTGCTTCTGTTTCTTCAGAAACCTGACGTGCGGCTTTCCCGAGGCAGCATCGACAGGGAGGATGGAGGTCTTCAGGGCCTGGTAAGCAACCACCCGGCTGCTCCTCTGGATCTGGACCATTTTGTGTCCCGAGATACCTGCCTGACCAGTTCATCCTGTACCTACGATCGGTGTTTTAGCCAAGGTTATTGAAAGTTAGGCTCCACAGCCCAGCAAGCATATTCAGCTACAGAGGTTTCTACCCCATCACGAATATTTTCAATAGTGGGCTGAACTCTGTCCCTAAAGAAGTATGTGCACACGCTGACTGTTGCTACAACACGCTGTCATCTGCTAAATTTGTATGCTTTCGTTTCATGTTTGATAAGAGTTTCCACAGTCACAGAAAATTTGTTCAAGCAGGATTTTTTTTTTTCTTCTTCTGGGTGTTGTGGGAAAAGGTGCCTGAAATTCTGTTTAAAGAGCAAGCTTAGGAGTTCCCTTCGTGGCTCTGTGGTTCACGAATCCGACTAGGAGCCATGAGGTTGTGGGTTCGATCCCTGGCCTTGCTCAGTGGGTTAAGGATCCAGTGTTGCCATGAGTTGTGGTGTAGGTTGCAGACACAGCTCGGATCCCACGTTGCTGTGACTCTGGTGAAGGCCGGCAGCTACAGCTCCTGTTAGACCCCTAGCTTGGGAACTTCCATATGCCCTGGGTGCAGCCCTAGATGAGACAAAAAGAAAAAAAAAGAGCAAGCTTATTATTATCCCAAATGTATTTAAAACCTTCTAGAGATATTCCCTGGTCTTTCGGGGACAGTAGTTAAAATTGTTCTGTTAGTAGATACCTGGTTAAAATAAACATAAATTTCTTTAAATACTTAAAGAAATTCCTAGTAAAAAAAGACAGACCTGCCTTTGCCAGGTACTAGATTTAGGGAGATCAGTCTCCACCCCAGTAAGGTTTCTTTCTGGGTAAATAAACCACTTTACTCCTGGACATACATACATACATACATAGGGCCCTGTTGTCATCTGGCTCCAGGGTGCGTAGCTTTACTTAATCTGTGCATGAAATACAGCTGCCCCCAAGGTCAGCCCCTTGAAGATAGATGTGTTCAGTCACCAGCACAGGAAGGTCCGGCGTTTCCCAGCAGATACGCATGCACAGTGAGCCCCACAGACAGGATGTTAGGCATTCCTTAGACCACAGGTGCAGAGTCACACTGTCGCCCTTCTGACATCACCACATGTGCTGCTCCTTCCTTATTTAAAAAGATGACATTCAGCTGTAGGCGTTTTCTCCAAGATCAGGAACAAGACAAGGATGCCAACTCTTGTCGCTTTTATTCAACATAGTTTTAAAAGTCCTATCCACAGCAATAAGGCAAGAAAAATAAATAAAAGAAATCCACGTTGGTAAGGAAGAAGTAGAACTGTCACTGTTTGCAGATGACATGATACTATACATAGAAAATCCTAAAGATGCCACCGAAAAACTACTGAGGCTCATTAATGAAATCAGTAAAATTGTAGGATGCAAAATTAATATACCAAAGTCTGTTGCGTGACTGTACACTAAGAATAAACTATTAGAGAACTTAAGGAAACAATCTCAATTACTGTCACATGGAAAAGAATAAGATACCTGGGGATAAACCTACTTAAATACTGTTGAAAGAAGTTGAAGACCACACCAACTGATAGAAAGACATACCATGTTCTTGGATTAGAAGAAGTAATATTGTTAAAACGGCCATTCTACCCAAGGTAATCTACAGGTTCCATGTAGTTTCTACCAAAATACTAATTGCATTTTGTATATATATAGAACTAGTATATATAATTTTAAAATTTGTATGAAACACAAATGGCCCTAAGTAGCTGAAACTCTTTGAGAAGGAAGAATGGAGCTTAGAGGAATCATGAGCCCTGACTTCAGGCTTGACTACAAAGCTACAGTCATCAAAGTAGCGGGTACAGACACAGCTCAGTGGGACAGAATAGAGCCAGGAAATAAACCCATGCACATACGGTCAGTCATTCTCTTAACAAAGGCGGTGGAACGACCTAATGGAGAAAAGACAGTCTCTTCAATAAGTGGTGCCGGGAAAACTGGACAGTTACGTGTAAAAGAATGAAATCAGAACATTCTCTAACACCATATACAAAAATAAACTTAGAATGATTTAAAGACTTAACTATAAAACCAGACAAAAGGAAATTTTTTGAAAATTTTTTTTTAATTTAAAAAAGCATAAATGTAAGACCAGAAACCATAAAACTCCTTGAGGAACACATAGGCCGAACACCCTTTAATGTAAATCCTGGCAATATTTTTTGATATGCCTCCTAAAGCAAAGGAAATAAAAGCATATGTAAACAAATGGAACCTAATTAAACGTAAAAGCTTTTGTACAGCAAAGGAAACCATCAACAAAACAAAAGACTACTGAATAGGAGAAAACACTGGCAAGTGATATCACCAATATGGAATTCATATACAAAATATATAAACAGCTCCTACAACTCAACATCCAAAAAACAACCCAATTAGAAAATGAGCAGAAGACCTGAATGGACAGTTTTCCCAAGAGGACATGCAGACGGCCAACAGATGCATGAAAAAATGCTCAACATGGGTAAGCAAGGAAATGCAAATCAGAACCACTATGAAATATCACCTCACGCCTGTGAGAATGGCTGTCGTCAAAAAGAACACAAATTATAAACGTTGACGAGGATGTGGAGAGAAAAGGGAACCTTCCCGCACCGTTGGTGGGAATGTACAGCCACTAGAGAAAACAGAATGCAGGTTTCTCAAAAAAACTGAAAATAGAATTACCACATTACCCAGCAATTCCAATCCTGTGTCTTATATCTGAAAAAAAATACTAATTTGAAAAGATACATGCGCCCCAGTGTTCATAGCATTATTTAAAATAGCCAGAATATGGAAGCAGCACAGGATCATCAACAGACGAGTGGATAAAAAAGAAGGTATAGATATACCGTGAAATGCTGCTCGGCCACACTAAAGAATGAAATTTCGCCGTTTGCAACATGGATGGACTTGGAGGGTGTTCTGCTGGGTGAAATAAGGAAGACAGAGAAAGACAAATACTGTGTGATATCACTTATATGTGGAATCTAAAAAACACAACAAATTATTGCACATAAAAAGGAAACAGACCTCAGGTGTGGAGGACAAACTAGTGGTTACCAGAGGGAGGGCTAGGGGGTTCAGGGGTGCAAACTATTATGTATAAAATAAGCTGCTAGGACATGTCAACGGAGCACAATATAGCCAATATTTTATAATAACTGTACATGGAGAATAACTTTTAAAAGTTGTGAATCTCTACATTGTACCCCTGTAACTTACAGAATAGTGTACGTCAAGACTCCTTCAAGTAAAAAATAGTAATAGCAGAGTTCCCGTCGTGGCTCAGTGGTTAACGAATCCGACTAGGAACCATGAGGTAGCGGGTTCGATCCCTGGCCTCGCTCAGTGGGTTGACGGTCCGGCGTTGCCGTGAGCTGTGGTGTAGGTTGCAGACGCGGCTCGGATCCTGCGTTGCTGTGGCTGTGGCGAAGGCCAGTGGCCACAGCTCCGATTAGACCCCTAGCCTGGGAACCTCCACATGCCGCGGGTGTGGCCATAAACCCGCGGCCATAAAATGACAAAAGGCAAAAAAAAAAAAAATAATAATAGCGGAGTTCCCGTCGTGGCGCAGTGGTTAACGAATCCGACTAGGAACCATGAGGTGTAACAGACCCCATTAGTACCGTGAGGACGCAGGTTCGATCCCTGGCCTCACTCCATGGGTTGAAGATCTGGTGTTGCTGTGAGCGTTGGCGTAGGTCACAGATGCGGCTCGGATCCCGCGTTGCTGTGGCTGTAGTGTAGGCCAGCAGCTCCGATTGGACCCCTAGCCTGGGAACTTACATATGCTGTGGCTGCAGCCCTAAAAACAGAAATAATAATGGCAAGAACAACATACAGTGATCAGTCGTCCTAAATTGTTGAGAGGAAAGAATGAGGATAAGCATGGACATGAACCCTATTCAAGGCACCAGCCAGTCAGCATCACTGATAGCAGCATTTGTTAGAAAAGGAAAATTCTCTTTGTTGCAGTATGTGGCCCCCAAACGTATGTGGAATAACTGGATGAGACAGAAGGACTGTTCAGAAACCCTGTGAAACAGACGGTGTGTGACAGAACCTGGGTGATAGTGCTTGGTCCTAATGGAGAAGGTGCCTGGGCCTGCAAGGTGCTGTGCTGAGTGCTATTCTCCTGTCACCTCACTGAGCTCTCAGCAATCCCGGCAAGTCGGGCTCCATGCCATCCACACTCCACAGATGCGTCAGGCGAGGCCCCAAGGTCGTTGGTCGCCGTGCGGGACAGCAGACAGCACGCTCAGCGTGGCGCAGACGCCAGCCTGGCTCTGGCCTCTGCTGCCCAGTGTGCGCTGATGGCACACTGACCGTTGCTAGCTCTTCCTCCTCTGTCCCTTGCTAAGGTGCAGTTCTGTTCCGTTGGCCTTGGAAAGGTTGTTTTAGTTGCACTTGCGGGCGCGACAGCCCAGAGGAAACTGCTTTCTTCTGTGCCGTCACGGGCAGAAATTCAGGGCTTCTGGTTTGGCTTCTTGGCCTGGCCTGTGATGATGGAGGTGTGTCCTGACACGCAGGGCTTCAGGTGACAGTGACGACACGGGCACACAGACTGTCTACACATCCCAGGGCCGCGAAACCTCTCGCCCTCTTGTTCCTGATCATCCTCCTCTTGTCACACGGGTGGGAGGGGCGGGGGGGGTTTCCTGAGCCAGGGACACAGGTTTCACCCTCCTGAAGTGGGCTGGTGACACCTGCAGACATGATTTCTTTAAAGAATGTTGGGAGTTGGTGTGACTCCTGTCCGTGCGCCCGTGGATTCCCATGATTCCTCCTGTCACAGCCTATCCCACGCCCGCTGGGCGTTGTGTGCTTCTTAGCCTAGCCGCCCACCCCCACGCGAGGCCTGAAGGCAGACCCCTCTCCCGTCCTGTTGGTCTGTGAACCCCGGTTTAGCCCCTGGGGGGTGAAGGGGGCCCGGTGAGGTCCTCACCTTTGCACACCTCCTGCACTGAACCGACTTTTTCTTTCCCGCAGACTGGAAACCAGCACATATATCAGCCTGTGGGCAAACCAGGTAAACGAAGAGATGAATTGCATGTCACAAAATGTGTGTATTTTGGAGGGAGCGGGGTTTTGTCGTGTCCGTTAGCTTTAGAATACTTTGTGACCCCTGAACACTTTTCTGTCTACAGACCTTAGCAGATGTGATGTTTGCTGAATTCAGCCCCTGGCTGGAATATTGGAAAGCAATGTGTTTTGCTCCCGTGCGTCAGCAGTGCCTCTGTCGAGTGCCCTCTCCGTGCGCTTTAGTTCTGTCCTAACAGCACGTGTCCGTGTGTGTTTGGGACTTGTTTCCATTCCCTTCCTTAACATGTGTTACTTTTTTTTGTTTGTTTGTTTTTTAGGGCCACACCTGCAGCATATGGAGGTTCCCAGGCTAGGGGGCAAATTGGAGCTGTAGCCACCAGCCTACACAGCCACAGCAACACCAGATCCAAGTCACGTCTGTGACCTACACCACAGCTCACGGCAACGCTGGATCCTTAACCCACTGAGCAAAGCCAGGGATCAAACCCACGTCCTCACGGATGCTAATCACATTTGTTAACCGCTGAGCCACAACGGGACCGCCAGCATGTGTTACTTAACGGGACTCGTTTCCTTTACCAGATCCTGCAGCTCCACCAAAGAAGCCACCACGTCCGGGAGCCCCCGGGCACCTCGCCAGCCTCAGCAGCCCCGGGGACAGTTACAACGAGGGTGTCAAGGTGAGCACGGGAGCCTTCTGCTCAGGGCGACGACCTGCCACGTGCAGCAGGGGATCGGGTGGGCTCCTGGGTGGACTCCAGACCCTCTCGAGTCAGGACAAGCTTTACTGGAAAACTCTCTTTTCTGTATTTCTCTCATGTGGTAGATTCTAGGCCCTCAGTCTGATCTTGACTGTCTAAATATGTTTTCCTCATATCGGGCAGAATGACTCTGAAACAAAGTACTGGGATGGCTTCTGGTTCTGCAAGTGAGTTAAACCAGAATGCCTGGGGTTGGTGAGACCCTCTGTAGGCTCACTGCCTCCACGGTGGTCGCCGTGACCTGGGGCGACTTCCATCCTGTCCTGTCTGGGACCAGGAGTGTGTTGATGAAGCCGCGTGTGCTGGGCCCACGCCCCTCTGCATGCCCCCTTGGCGGGGGTGTGCTCTACCTCCCGTTAGCTGGGTTATCTTTGAAAACGCAGCCGCTTTCTCAAGTCCAATACTCCTTGTCTTCACATCTTAATGTCTAAAATTAAGATGGTATGTTGATTCAGTTGGCAGCCTCTTTCTTTCTTACTGGTACATCTCGGGGTCAAGAACTGTGGTATCAGTTAAGATAAGTTTTGTTGGAGTTCACATTGTGGAGTATCCACGAGGACGAAGGTTCAGTTACTGGCCCCGCTCAGTGGGTTACGGATCTGGCTGAGCTGTGGTGTAAGTCGCGGATGTGACTTGGATCCCGCATTGCTGTGGCTGTGGCGTAGGCTGGCGGCTGTAGCTCCTATTCGACCCCTAAGCCTGGGGACATCCATATGCCACAGGTGCGGCCCTAAAAAGCAAAAAAAAAAAAGAAAAAAATCAGCTTTATTTCACTAATAACACCACGTGCAGTGTCAGCTGCTGTGACAGAACCTTCCCAGTGCATCTTAAACCTTCACGTTGGCCTCATGGGATTGGTGGTCTTACTGTCTTTCCCATTTTCACATGAGACAGCCAGGACTCAACAGAGGTCAAAGGGTGTATTCAAGGTTATGGCCTCCCGTAGCTGAACCAGAATTTAGCCGCAGACCTGGCTCTCCAAATGCAGGTTGTGTGCTCCCGCTCCGGGTTTCCCCTCCAAAGCCGAGGGGCCGATGCCTAGCTAGAAGCAGGTGTGACTCCTGGGGAGGCAGGTGGTCCCTGGGCAGGGAGAATGTCCTCTCCAGGCACGGGGTGCGAGTCAGCCTACAGCCCAGAAGGCGGGAGGCAGGGAGTGAACCGGCTGGCACTCTCTGGGACCAGCCTGCTCCCTGGGCTCCGAGGGCGGGGTCGTCAGCTCCTGGAACCGGGTGCTGGTCCTCAAGCGCCAGGTGGGGCTCAGCTCCCTTAGTGCCCAGGCCTCCAGAGACACACACACACACACACACACACACACACACACACACACAAGTGGGGCTCAGCTCCCCTAGTGCCCAGGCCTCCAGACACACACACACACACACACACACACACACGACTCTGCCAGCTCCACAGGGACGCGAAGGAGGATACACCCTTCCCAGTGTGGTTTCTTAACATCAGTTTAAAAAGGAAAGGGAGAAATTGGGTTAATAAACTTTATTCATTTTCATAAGCAAAAGAAGAAACTTTCAAAGTGGTTGGTATCACAATGAAAAACCAACTTTTAAATTGTTTTTCCCTTTTTTTTCTTTTCAGGGCCATACCTCTGGCATATGGAAGTTCCCTGTCTAGGGGTCTAATTGGAGCTATAGCTGCTGGCCTACACTACAGCCACAGCAACACCAGATCCTTAACCCACTGAGCGAGGCCAAGGTTCGAACCTGCATCCTCAGGGATCCTAGTCAGTTCGTTACTGATGAGCCATGACAGGAAAAACCAACTTTAAAAGTAGATCAGAGTTCCCCTGGTGGCTCAGCGGTAACAAACCTAACTAGAATCCATGAGGATTCAGGTTCTATCCCTAGCCCTGCTCAGTGGGTTAAGGATCCAGTGTTGCCGTGAGCTATGGTGTAGGTCGCAGACTCGGCTTGGATCCTGCATTGCTGTGGCTGTGGTGTAGGCCGGCAGCTGTAGCTCTGAGGACCCCTAGCCTGGGGACCTCCATCTGCCGCAGGTGCAGCCCTAGAAAAATAAAAGTAGATCAGATATCAGCTTAGACTTCTGACATATTTATTTTTTACATTTGGAATAACATGAATAAATATAATTGAGAAATATCCTTGTTACCGGGTATGAAGCAAGTAGAAATCTTTTTCTTTTTTTTGTTGTTTTGAGGTGGCACCCGTGGCCTATGGAGGTTCCCAGGCTAGGAGTCCTGTTGGAGCTGCAGCTGCCAGCTTATACCACAGCCACAGCAACGCCAGATCTGAGCCGCATCTGCGCCCTGCACCACAGCTCATGGCAACGCCGTATCCTTAACCCACTGAGCGAGGCCAGGGATCGAACCTGCGTCCTCATGGATACTAATCGGGTTCGTTAACTGCTGAGCCATGACAGGAACTCCAAGCAAGTAGAAATCTTAATGGAGGGAGTGTGCTTACTTAAAATATGTTCAGTAAACACGTTTTAGTAGGTAATACGTGTGAAGTATGTGTCTCTGTTTGTTCATTACCCCTCTGTCTGGTGGAGGTTATCAAATCCAGCCTAAGAGGGCCGTATTCTTTTGGTACAGAACTGCTTGCCTTTAACTGGAGGTAATTCAGCCAAATACTGTTTATCCAGAAATCAGGCTCAGTTTCTCCTTGGTGGTGGTACATTTCGGTTCTAAGTTATCTGGGTCTTTAAAGACCCACTGAGTGAATGGGACGGGCTGCATCTGTGGGGTGGTGGTGCGCCCTGACCGCCTGCATCTGTGGGGTGGTGGTGCGTCCTGACCGCCTCCCAAGACGCCTGCAAGCGGTCAAGCTCTGGAAACTAGGGCCCCAGTTCCCGATGTCTCTCCAGATCAAGCTGGTGCTCTGGGAGGGTCCCTGAGGATGGTCCCCAGGAGCGCCGTGGCGGTGCCTCTGCAGCAGGAGCTGGGCACAGGGCAGACACGTGAGAGCAGGGTTAGAACACACCGTGCGCCCCCAGAGTCTGCAGCTGCTGTAGCTGCCACATTCGGCGCAGCGCTGCCCATCGCCCCTGAGCACAGAAAATGAATGCAGACGCGTCTTCTCTTGGAAGAGTGCCTGTAAAATACCCTTCTTTCCAGTGCTCAGAAAAGACACAGCATGGAGGGCTGAACCTCAGAGTGCAGGGTTCTGCTCGGCTTTGATACCGAAGGGTGCACTCCTGAGACGGTCCTGGCGGAGGACAAGACGCCCGTATTTCCCCCAGTTAACCTTGCCCGTCAAGTTAGGGTAGAGTAGCCGTGGTTCAAGCTGTAGAGAAAGAAAACACTAATAAAGCTTTTAAGTTGAAGTAAAGGAACCTAACCATAAGAACTGGTTCAAGGGAAAGGTTTTTCTTTTAGTTTGTTTTTGTTTTTAAAATAAGCTCCTGAGATCTTTAAATGCAGCCCAAGCCAGGCCGCCCGAGTTGACCCATTTCCAAGGACTTTGGGGTTAGGGGCCAGGCCCAGGGAGTGGGGCGTGCAGTTCCTCCCAGATTGCCCAGAAGTCCGCCGGCAGCTCCCTGATGACAAGCATAGATCACCCTTCATTGCTGTTAAAGACCCTTATTTAATTCTTTGGACTCTTGCACGGCCACCAGATTGTCACTCTCGGGCTTTGCATGTTGTTTTCCTCATTTATTTGTGAATACAAGCTTGGTGCATGGCAGGCCCCAGCTCAGTCCGCCGGTGCCAGGACAGACAGCGCAGCAGCTGTGCTTAGATGGCCGGTGAAAGCCCACAGGCAGACACTTGCTTCTCTTGTTCTGCTTGTGTGATTTTATGGGGGTTTTGTCTGCTGCCTTTATTAATATTGTTTTTCTTTTTTCCTTCTCTCTGATAACTCTCTTTAACTTGTCCTCACCTTCCGCTGGACAATAGCCCTGGAGGGTAAGCACGTGGTGTCTGTGTGTCTGTCCAGCTCTGCATGTGACTCTGGACCCGGAATCGGGAAGCTTGGGGAGGGCGCTTTGTCTTTGCTTGTCACCAAAAGCAGCATTCATGTCTGCCCAAGAGGGAGACATGGACGTCTTTGCAGTGCTGGAATATTCCTGACCCTTTCTGTCTCAGGCCAGACTTAGCCAGTTTCCAGCTTTGTGGGCAGTCAGCCCAGGGGCACCTGGCCTTGCAGACAGCACTGGCAGCAGATTCATGCGTGGACGACTGTTGGGCGCTGTGATTTAGTCTTCCTAAAGTAGGCCTAGACTACTTTTGGTGCGTAGGGTGGCCGGTTTGAATTTTTCAATATGCCAGTGCTCCCCCAGCGGCCCCAGGCTGTCTTGGATAACATGTGTTGAAGTCTGTGCCCAGGCCTGGGACGGGCAGTTTCTCATATGTCCATTCCTGTCACCTGCATCACGACTGCTAGGTGGGGGAGCAGGGCACCCACTAGCAGTGCAGCACCCACACTGCTGTCACCTGAGCAGCATTCTGCAAGCAGACGGTATCTGTTCGAAGAAGACCTGCTCTTATCCACTGCGTGTGATTGTAAGAGGAACACATTTCTGTCGGGTGATTTGGAGGCAACTAAGCTGAGCCACACATGTTTACTACAGAGGTCATCCGAGGGGGAGTTCTTAGAATCTCAGGGTAGAACCCTCGACCCCTTGGCCACCTTTCTCTCAAATCCTCAGAGAGGTGTCAATGTCTGGATTCTTTCTCTTTTGGTGAATGATTTGGGGGGACAACAAATCATGTCTCTGAATGAATCTGGGGCTTTTCATATAATGTGATTCCACCTCATTTCCTTTAACTGACTCAAAGTTAGAAAAGATTATGCCTTAATTATTTGTCACTTGGATGAATGACTTTTCTGTCATCCTCAAACTGAACTGTATCCCATAAGACGAGAAAATCAGTTGGGATCTACTTTGATCTCTCTTAAAGACCCTTTCTAATGAGTAGCTGCGATAGGGAGCCACCTTCCGGAGAAGAGAGAGATAACCGGCTTCTGTGTTGGCAGCTTCAGCCCCAGGAAATGAGCCCGCCCCCCACTGCCAACCTGGACCGGTCCAACGACAGGGTGTACGAGAACGTGACGGGCCTGGTGAGGGCAGTCATCGAGATGTCCAGCAAGATCCAGCCGGCCCCGCCGGAGGAGTACGTCCCCATGGTGAAGGTGAGCCCGGCCCTGGCCCTGGCACGGCAACGTCCTGGGCAGCATCGTCGGGCAGTGGCTGCTGCTCATGTGTGCGACCTTGAGTGGGAGAGCAAGCTGCAGTACCGTGCCCCGGCGGGGTTTAAGACATGCCACCTGGTCGTGGTGGGACTGGGAGAGGCGGCTGAAGTGCCAAGGCAGTGACCCTTGGGGACCCTGCTTTCTGTCCTTTAGGTGTTTACCCAGAAGCAGGTTTGCCACATTGTATGGAGGTTCTGGTTCTGATTTTCTGAGGAAACGCTGTGCTGTTTTCCACAGTGGCTGCACAGTTTACAATCCCGTGGGCAGGGCACGAGCACTCCAGTGTCTGTGTGTCCTAACACCTGTTTTCTGCTTGCTTTGTCTTCTGGGAGTAGCCACCCTAATGTGCCTGAGTTGGTACCTTGCTGTAGTTGTCGTCTGCATTTCCTGATGATTGTGATGTTGAGCATCTTCCCGTGTCCTTTTATGGGTTGGCCATCTGCCTGTCTTCTTTGGAGAAATGACTGTTCAAGACTTTTGCCCATTTTTAATAGGGTCGTTTGGTTTTCTATAGCTGAGTTGTAGGATGGAACACCCTTTTTAGTGTAGCAGGTAGCAGTCTCTGGAACAGCTACCTTTCAACCTTCAGTGTGGGATAGCTGCTAGAAAGTTGTGATGTTTTGTGGAAAACAGTCCATTCCGGTTCTTTTTTCTTTTTCCCTTTTTTGGTCTTTTTAGGACTGCACCCATGGGGATATGGAAGTTCCCAGGCTAGGGATCAGATTGGAGCTACAGCTCAGGCCTACACCACAGCCACGGCAACACTAGATCTGAGCCACATGCACGACCTACACGGCAGCTTGCTGCAACGCCAGATCCTTAACCCACTGAGCAAGACCAGGGATTGAACCCACATCCTCATGGATACTAGTCAGGTTCTTAACCCACTGAGCCACAATAGAAGCTCCCTGGTTAATTTTTCTTTTGTTTTCTTTTCTTGGCCACATCCGCAGCATATGGAAGTTCCCAGGCTAGGGGTCGATTTGGAGCTGCAGCTGCCGGCCTTCACCGTAACCACAGCAACACCAGTCTGAGCCGCATCTGCAACCTACACCACAGCTCATGGCAGCGCTGGATCCCCAACCCACTGAGTGAGGCCAGGGATCAGACCTGCGTCCTCATGAATACCAGTCAGATTTGTTTCCACTGTACCACAACGGGAACTCCTCCCTGGTTCATTTTTTAACTATTCTCCCGTAACAGTTGTAAGCAAAGTTCTTAAGGTTGAACTTGCGTGAACCCACAGACAAGCTTTTAAAAAATAATAATAAACTCAGCAGTATACAGAAAGCGATCAGAATTTTGTCCGTAATAAGACTTTTTATGGTGAGTTTATAGCAGCTGCCTTTTTGATTGTATTATTTTGGCAAAATTACATTCTTTTTGTAAATTGATCTGACATAAATTTCCATACTGGTTTTGTTTACACTGCATCTAAAACTTTACTGATGTAAACCTTAGCATCCAAGTCACTACATCATTGACCCTTGTAAGAATGACAATGATAAAAATTTTAACTCTAGAGGAGTTCCTTGGTGGCCTAGCGATTAAGGCTCTGGCATTGTCACCGCTATGGCGAGGGTTCCGTCCTTGGCCCGGGAAATTTTGAATGCCGCAGGCGCAACCAAAAAAAAAAAGAAAAGTTGTAACTTTAATGTCATACTGATTTTAGTCGCAGTTGGTCCCTTTAAGCCCCAGGTGGCAGGGACGGGCTGTTGTGCTCAGGGTCCATAGTGGACGAAATCTCAGGGTCAGAGTGGCCTCAGCAGCGGGGCCGTGGCAGCCTCCTTTTTGGAAAGTTCTGGGGTGACAGGAGCCACTGAGCGCCGAGGCCAGTGCTGCCAGGCCCGGGTGCTGGTTCCCCAGCACATGGGCACCTTGGAGGCGCGAGGGCAGTGATGCGCGGCAGCTCCAGCACCACCCTCCCCATCGTCCGAGCAGCTTTTCCGTCCAAGGTCCCGTTCCTCAGACAGCAGAGCACTGAGCGTGCAGAGATCTGCGTCTGGGGGATTTGCCTCGCAAGAGCAGGGTCGGCACTGAGGAGGACAAATACGGAGGAAAGAGAGTCTCTAACCAGGAGGAATGGTTGTCACCGCTGGATGGCAGGGCTCTTCGTGTGTCCTAACGCTGCTGTGCTCTGTCTGTTAGGAGGTCGGCTTGGCCCTGAGGACGCTCTTGGCCACTGTGGACGAGACCATTCCGGTCCTGCCAGCCAGCACGCACCGAGAGGTAGGGCGGCGGGGGGCCCCAGCAGGTCGTGGCGTCATCCTGAGGGCAGCGGGGGCCGAGCGGAAGCCGCTGCCCGCACCCCTCGGTCCGGGGCCGGCCGAGACTGCTGTGCCTGGTCCAGGGGTCGTGACCTCTGGCTAACGCTGCCCCTGGCCAAGCCTCCTGGCCGGCCTCCTCGTGGGGTCCTGGCCTAAAGGACGGGGTGAGAGGTGCGGGTCAGGGCTGGTGCTGCTGTGGAACCTTCTGGACAGAGCAGAGGACGGAAGCTGTGGAGATGGACAGAGAGAGGCACCCTGTCCCCTCCCTTCAAATTCCTGCTCGAATTCCCACAGCTGGGGCCTACGCCGCAGCCACAGCAGCACTGGATCTGAGCCGCCTCTGTGACCTGCACCGCAGCTCAAGGCCACGCCAGGTCCTTCGCCCAGTGTGCGAGGCCGGGGGCCCAGCCCGCATCCTCGCAGGGGCCGTGTCGGTTCTTAGCTCACTGAGCCGCAGCAGGAGGGCCCGTGGTTCAGAGCCTCGCTGAGGTCGAGCTGAGGGCGGTCTGCGCGGCCAGGGCTGTGCGCGCGCCGCGTCCGGAGCTCGCGCGGGGGCTGCCCGTTGGCGTGCCCGTGTACGAGCGCCCGGCCTCTTGTAAATGGCATCAGCTCAGCTGCTGGAAACCACTTCAGTCGTTTACGAAAATGCTTCTGGTTGCCACCAGGTGACCTTGAATTTCTCAGCAGTCAGGGGATTTGCTTGTTTATTTGCTTTATTAGGACTTTAACTGGTTTTCCACAGCAAGTGATAATTTTGCCCAAGAGTGCAGTGGCTCCAGTGCCAGAGGCAAGAAAGTAGCACCCTAACTGCTGATGCTTTGGCCGGACCTTTTCTCGCTTCCTGCTCCAGCCGGCGAAGCCTACAGTGACCTCCCCGCGGCCCTGAGTGCGCTGCACACATGCACAGCCCGCACACATGTACTGCCCACACACATGCACTCCCCACACACATGCACCGCCTGCACACATGCACTCCCCGCACGCATGCACTCCCCGCACGCATGCACTCACGCCTTCCTTTGCTCCTCCCCTCGCTGGCTACCCTCCTCCACCCGCGCTCCCCTCTTCCCTCCCCCTTTTTCTCCAGACGCTTTTTGTCCTTGGCAAGTCTCGCTGCTCGCATAGATCCAGATGTTTGGTGCCCCCCAGGCCCCGCTACCTGAGCTCTGGTCACACTGTCAGCTGGACGTCTGCTCACCCCCGCCTGCCACCCGCCCACACACAGACTTGCCCACCTCATCCGCAGGTCTCTGATCCTGCGCTTCTCCATCCTCATGACCACATCCCCTCCCGGGACCACATCCGCTTGCCTCCGGGCTGCACCCCCCTTACATCCAGCCTGCTCTCTGCCACCAGAGCCCTCTAGATGGCAGCACTCCCCGTCCTAAAATTCTCTCAGGCCTCCCCGTTGCCAGGTTTAGCAGGACCATGGCGAACCTGAGTGGCTTACGAGGCTGCGCAGGCTGGGCCAGATGCAGACAAGTTCTCCGTGGAGTCTTTCTGCGCCTCAGAAGGGGAGAGATGTCTGTTTCTGTGCTGTCCCCGTGGGCGGTGGGCGGTTCTGTGCCTGCCTGTCCCACACCAGACTGGGTCTAGATGTGTCCCCATCATTCTTGTAGCCATAGCACGCCTAGTGCCTTGTACACAGTAAGTGGTCGATAATTGCTTAAAGAGCAAGTAGATAGACCGTCCTTGCTTGGATAAGCAGGTGAGGGGGATTGTGAGACGCCCCCAGCAAAGCTCTCTATCCCATGGCTTCTCCCGTCACCACCCACTTCCCTCCAATGAGTCCGGAAGGCCCTGAGTTTACGTCAGCATGGCCAAGGGCGTCTCGTCACCCCTGAGCCACCTCCTGTGACGCAGAGGAAGGCCTTGAAGCTGGTGCAGCAGCGAGAGCGCGGACCTGGAGGTGAAGACGGGGTTTGTCCTGACCCGGAGCCGGCCTCGCTGCCACCCAGCAGGTCACTCGCCCTCAGTTGTCCGCACCGACCAGAGAGGGTCGGTCAGACTATGCGGTTCTATCATCGAAAAGAAAACGCCCTCCTGGGCCCTGAGGTCGAGGCTGACTGGTGAACCGAGAGGGAGGCGGGGAAGGGGGTGCTGTCGTGTGCGCTGGTGGCCGGATTCCCAGAGGAAGCGTTGCTTTTACGTCCTCTCGTCTCTCGGGCAGTTGATTAAGGGGAAAGACAGACAGTTTCTTCTCCTGGAGGCACCTAGGAAGAGTGCGACGGCGGCTCTGCTGACTCTTCTGTCCTTGCAGATCGAGATGGCCCAGAAGCTGCTGAACTCGGACCTGGGGGAGCTCATCAACAAGATGAAGCTGGCGCAGCAGTACGTCATGACCAGCCTGCAGCAGGAGTACAAGAAGCAGATGCTGACGGCTGCGCACGCCCTGGCCGTGGACGCCAAAAACCTGCTGGACGTCATCGACCAGGCCCGGCTGAAGGTGCTGGGGCAGGGCAGGCCGCACTGAGTGCGCCGCGCCCGGGACGCCCCCGCCTCCACCAGCAGCGAGGCCCGCCCGCCCGCCGGCCCGCCGGCGCCAGCACTCCCAGCACCAGCTTCCGGACTGACAGCTGGCTGAAAGTCTTCTCTCTCGTATACGTTTAACCGCATTTTGATTTGGGTTCAGTTTTTATTCTGGTTCTTTAATCATGGTGTTCAGAAAAGTCCGGGATCCAAGATGGGGCATTTTTCTGAGAATGGAAGTTGCACACGAGAAGCTTTTCCGCATCCTGAAGAACAGGTCCTGCGCGCGTTAGGACGTGCTTTCGCAGAAACGGCCGCGGCAGCGAAGCGTTGACTCCTGAACTAGCCAGGCTGCACTTCAGCAGAAGAGAGGAGGAGTGGAGAATTCCGGAAACCCGAGGGGCTGAGAATTCCTTTGCCCACCCAGACTGGAATTTTTGTTGTTAGAACACTCTTCAGTTGCAATATGCTAATACCACTTTACAGAGGAAGAATATAAAAGCTATATTTTGAAAACTTGAGTCATTTCGGAAAAAAAACCTACAGCCCTCTGGTCTTTCCTGCCCTTTACTTTCATGTGGGTATGTGAAGCGTTTGGTTGGAGACTAGCTATAGAACACACTAAAAACTTTTGTCTTTTTTCACCAGAATAATGTGCCAGTTTTTGTAGCAATGCTATTTCCCTCGGAAGCAGAAATGCTTTCTTTACACCAGAGCACCTCCAATTGCGTTAAGAAGAGGTTCTGGAACCATCCCCGTTTTCCATTTTTATATAATTTATAAGGAAAGATTAAAGCCATGTTGACTATTTTACAGCCACTGGAGCTAACTAACCCTTCCTTGTCCGTCTTCCCAGGAGAGAATTGAGCAAAACAGAGATCTGGTTTCCTTTTGATGTCGGTTTACCATCCATTCTGTTAAATAACTTTGAAAAATATACCCTCCCTGTAGTTTGTTGGGGGATATAAATTATTCTCAGGAAGAATATAATGACCTGTACAGTTACTTTGACCTATTAAAAAGGTGTTACCAGTAAAGTCCTGGGTGTAATAGCCTTTCTTTTGGTTCTGTTCTTTTTTTTTTTTTGCTTTTTAGGGATGCACCCACAGCATATGGAGGTTCCCAGGCTAGGAGTCTAATTGGAGCTACAGGTGTCAGCCTACACCACAGCCACAGCAACACAGGATCCGAGCTGGTTCTGTGACCTACACCACAGCTCATGGCAACGCCGAATCCTTAACTCACTGAGTGAGGCCAGGGATCGAACCTGAAGCCTCATGGCTCCTAGTCAGGTTCGTTTCCTCTGCGCCACGAGTATAACCGCTTTTTTGGTTCTTCCTTCAGATCACTTGGTATTTTTCAGATGACTTGTCAGATAAAATAACATACAGGAAAGCTCCCAGTAATTACTAGTTTCTTTTCCTCTTTGTCTTCTCAACAAGTCAGGAACATTACACAGAAGGACCACCTGGTCACTTAACTGCCCTGGTCCCGCTGTTGTTCCTGGACCACAGGGGGCTGGGGGGAGGGGGCGGGACTCAGGTGTCCTGCAGGTAGACACTCATCGTCCTGCGCCAGAGTCACCCCCTCCAGGCTGTGTGGCACCCCTTCATCTGAAAGGAGGGCGGGGAGGTCCCCCTTCCCAGCGCCTCTCAGTCTCTTGAGTCTTAGTTCCTCCCTTAGTCATGGCCACGGTGAGGGCACACCAGGCACGGCTGGCCCCGCGTGGATTACGGGGCCTCCACCGTGGGCTGTAGTCGCCCTGCCTCCGTGTGTGTCCGCCTGAGTGCAGCACCCCTGCCTCCCGACCTGACTTTCCCTTCAGTACAAAGACCTGCAGTTAAGTCTGAGGTGCCGCCTACGTCAGAGAAAAGGATGTCCCTTTGGGTTGTGAGAACCCGTGGGGTCAATGGAGGGTGTCGGGTGAGCGGGGAGACAGCCAGCTGGCCCCACGGGCTCAGCAAACGGGCTGGGCGGCGTTTAGAGACGTGTCCATACTGAGCAGGAGAAGGAGAAAGAGTGGACACAAGCTGCTCACAACCTCACCCCCTGTCTTTCTCCGACTGCATGTATTTCAACATTATTTTAATTAAGGAGTAATTAGAGACAACGGCACATGGGCATCAAGCTTATCGAATTTTTCAGGAAGGAGCCCAGTCCCAGACCTGACACGCAGACTCCGCAGAACAGCAAGTGCTCCTGGGCCACTTCTGGTCACTCCTTCTGGGAAGGGTGCCAGACACCTGCCTTCCTGGGCCCCGAGTCACAGGGAGGGACCCTCGGGGAGCGGCGAGATGCCTCCTAAACCTGCCCTTCCAGCCCCTCCCCCAGGCCAGGCCCTACTCTCCCCGAGGCGCCCGCTGGCCCGGGTCCCCTTACACCTGAGGTCGGATGCTTCTGGAGCTGTGCTGTGTGCGCCTTCATTTCTGGCTTCTTCCAATAGGGTAACCCTGAGGAATGTCCACATCACGTTATCAGAGTTTGTTCACCTTCCTTTCTGATGATGCCCTGTGCTGTGACCGTGTCCCAGCCAGGTCGCGTGGCGCCTGTTGATGGCGGGACATTTGAGTTGTTTCCAGTTTCTGGCTGTTAGAGATGAAGCCGCTGTGGACCTTTATGTCCAAGTACATGTGTGCCCATTTCTCATGGCGAACAACTCTTGAGTGGAACTTCGAGCACTCATAGTTAAGTGTGCGTCAGCTTAAACTGTGAGCCACTCTCCAGCGTGGTTATACCGTTTTACGCTCCACCTGCAATGCAGAACGTCTCCTGCTCCACGTTCTCACCAGTATTTGTCATCATCAGGCTTCTATAATTTTATTTTTTATTTATTCATTTTGCCTTTTGTCGTTTTAGGGCCTCACCTGCGGCATGTGGAGGTTCCCAGGCTAGGGGTCTAATCGGAGCTGTAGCCACTGGCTTACGCTGCAGCCACAGCAACGCAGGATCTGAGTCACGTCTGTGACCTACACCACAGCTCACGGCAACGCCGGATCGTTAACCCACTGAGCAAGGCCAGGGATCGAACCCGCAACCTCATGGTTCCTAGTCGGATTCGTTAACCACTGCGCCACGACGGGAACTCCCAGGCTTCTATAATTTTAGATGTGTAGTGAATATGTGTTTCACCTCATTTCAGTTTGTGTTTATTTATTTTTCTTTTTCTTCTTTGGGCACCCCGTGGCATACGGACTTCCCAGGTCACGGATCAGATTCGAGCCACAGTGGAAGTTTGTGTTTCTTTTATTTATTTATTTATTTATTTATTTATTTATTTAGTCTTTTTGCCTTATCTAGGGCCGCACCCGCGGCATATGGAGGTTCCCAGGCTAGGGGTCTAACAGGAGCTGTAGCTGCCGGCCTGCGCCACAGCCACAGCAACACGGGATCCGAGCCACGTCTGCAGCCTACACCACAGCTCACGGCAACGCCGGATTCTTAACCCACTGAGCAAGGCCAGGGATCGAACCTGCAACCTCATGTCCTAGTCGGATTCGTTAACCACTGAGCCACGAAGGGAACTCCGAAGTTTGTGTTTCTCAATGTGAAGTGATGTTGAGCATCTTTTTATACTGAGTGGCCGTGTGTATATCTTTCCTGAGGAGCATCTGCTCAAGTGTTTGGCTGTGTTAGAACGGACTGTTTGTCATCCTGTCCCTGGTGGCAGGCGTTCCGTGTGCTGGGTCTCGTCGGGTGCTCGTCTTCCCCCCCGTCCGTCCTCTGTCTGGGGCGTAGCCGTTCATTTTCAGGTAACATTCAGCAATGTTACCTGAAAAGCTGGTGGAGGGATTGTTGTGATTGGAGCTTCATCAAGTTTACAGATCGGTTTGGGGAGAACAGACCTGGTAAGAATATCGATTCCTAAGAATATTGATCACTTAACATATCTCTATTTCTGGAGGTATTTCTGTAATACCTCACTATTTTCAGTGTAAACACGAGGTTTAAGCATCTTTTGTTTTCCTATTGTGTTTGGTTTTGTTTTGTCTTTTTAGGGCCGCACCTGCAGCGTATGGAAATTCCTAGGCTAGTAACTGAATCAGAGCTGTAGCTGCCGGCCTACACCACAGCCGCAGCAATGCCAGATCTGAGCCTTGTCTGCGAACTACACCACAGTTCATAGCAATGCTCCATCCTTAACCCACTGAGTCAGGCCAGGGATCGAACTTGCATCCTCAGGGATACTAGTCAGGTTCATTACCGCTGAGCCACAATAGGAGCTCCATGAGTTGTTTAATTTTGTCAAATACTTTCTCTGCACTTCTTGATAGGATCACTTTTCCTCCTTAGACTTAATAGGATGGATTACACATACGGATTTCCAAGTGTTGGATCAGCTTTGCCCCCCTGGAGTGAAAGCCCCGTCTGTGGTGGGAGATGATTTCTTTTCTGTACTGGTGGACTGTGTTTGCTGTTATTCGTGTAAGGGCTTTTGCGTCTGTGCTGGTCAGGGGTTACCTTCCATGGACTGTCTGTTTTGACAGCAAGGTGATCAGGCCTTACGAAGTGAGTCTGAAGTGGAAGAGGTTGTGTGAATGAGTGCCAGTCGCTCCAGGGTCTGGTGGGTTCTCTGCCGAGTCCTTCTGTGGTGAGAGACTTTTCAGGGGCAGCAGGGGGAAGCGGGCAGGGGTTCAGTTATGAATTCAGTATCCTCAATAATTATAGGATTATTCGGATCACCCGTTTCACGTTGGACGAATTGTGTGTGTGTTTTAAGGAACTGCCCCATTTGCCTGTGTGGTCACGGGTGGTCACAGTTTTCCCTCATGACGTCAGCAGGGTCTGCGGTGGCGCCCGCCCCCCATGTCACTAGAGTTTGGTGCCTTTCGTTCCTGGAAGCTCTGTCTTCTCCCTCCTCTGCATTGTCCGTTTTATCAGTTTTATTCATCTTTTCTAAAGGATCTTCTCTTTGTTTCATTGATGTTTCTCAGTTGCTTCTCTTTGTTTCAATTTCATAGATTTCTGCTCTTGTTTCTCTTAGAGCCCCCTTCTACTCACTCTGGGTTTACTACTCTTTTAGCTCTTTTTTTTTTTTCTTTTGTCTTTTTAGGGCCACACCTGCGACATATGGCGATTCCCAGGCTAGGGGGGCACATCAGAGCTGCAGCCTCTGGCCTACACCACAGCCACAGCAATGCCAGATCCTTAACCCACTGAGCGAGGCTGGGGATCGAACCTGCGTCCTCATGGATACCAGTCAGACTCGTTTTCCGCGGAGCCACGACGGGAACTCCCATTTTTAGTTCTTGAGATGGGAGATTAAATTATTAATTTGAGACTGTTTTCTAACGTGTCATTTAGTGCTGCGTGTGTCCCTCTCAGCAGCACCGTAGCCGCACCCAGCAAGTTTTCTTTAGATGATGAGTATTTGCATTCGGTTCAGTATACTTTTTAAAATTTCCATTGAAACTGCCATGGATTCTTCAGACTGTATTGTTTGGTTTCCAGGTAACTGGAGATGTCCCGGTTATCTTTCTGTTCCTGATTTAGTTTGGTTCCATTACGGTCAGAGACCACTTGGTTGCTAGGTTATTGGAGGACACTGAGGACCCCATGGCCTGTCCCCTCCATACAGGGTTGAGTAACGTCCTCCCAAAATTCACGTCCACCCAGGAGCTGTGATCGCGATGTTACTTGGAAATAGGGTTCTGCAGATGTCATGTTAGGGTGGGGGCATGTTGGACAAGGCGAGACTGGTATCTTCAAGAAAACCGCTCAGAGGAAGCGCGCCGACAGCAAAGGCAGAGGCCAGCGCCTACAGGCCAAGACCCCGCGGGCCACGCCCACCCCCCGAGGCCTGGAGAGGGCCCGCCCCAGAGGGTACGGCACCTGCCCTCCCCTGCGCTTCTGATTTCTGGCCTCCGGAACTGGGAGAGAGTAAAGTGCTGTTGTTTTAAACCCCCCAGTTTATAGGTTTTATTGTTTGTTTTTGGTTCTTTTAGGGCCACACCTGCAGCATATGGAAAGTTCCAGGCCAGGGGTCGAATCGGAGCTCTCGCTGCCGGCCTACACCACAGCTCACAGCAACGCAGGATTCAAGCCGCGTCTGTGACCTACACCATACCTTACAGCAACGCCGGATCCTTAACCCACCGTGCAAAGCCAGGATCAAGCCCACATCCTCACGGATACCAGTCAGGTTCCTTACCGCTGAGCTGCAGCAGGAACTCCCCTCTCTTTTCTTTCTGATTAAGCGGTTGGAAATCGCCTTTCTCAAAGAAAGTCCACCAAAGTACTGAGTCCCCAGAGACTGATTTTTGTAACCTCCTTACTTGCCAGCCCAGGTCGCAGGTTTAGCGTTACAGTTTATTAGGAGCTGGGAGCTTCTTCCTCGCAGGCCTGGAGACTGCTCTTAAAAGCCGCTTGTTTTAGCATAAGGTTTTTTAAAGAAGAGTCTGGATTGGGTTTGTGTTTTTTCCCTTCCTGAAAGTCTTGGGATCCTGTAACCTATATGCACGGAAGCTCTTAGCTATTGCGAGAAGCTCAGCTGACTGGGAGAGGCCGTGGTGGCCTAGATGCCACTTTCCTCGGCAGGCCGTCTGTGGGTCTTGCCGCACCTCCGACAGGCTCGTGGGGAACGCAGCGCCGTGGCCTGTGGCTTGGGCTGCGCCTCTCCTCGTTAGTGCGGCTGCTCCCCAGGTCCAGGGCGCCTTCAGCAGGAGCCCCGTCCCCGCCTGCACCAGGAGCAGGCACTCAGCAATTACGTGCCACACCGCTTGCTGGGGACCGCACACGACAGCGGCCTGTGTGGACCAGGAGGTTACAAGCCGACATCCACGGACGGGGGGCGAGGGCCAGGAGAAGAGGGGCTCACGGAGAAGGCCCGGGAGGCCCGAGTGTGGGCATCGAGGGCAGCATGTTCCAGGAGCCGTGGGCTGGAGCCCAAGCCCGGGAGCCCGAGTCCGAGGCAGCAGTGAGTGCCTGCTGCCAGGCGGAGGGCCGTGGCCTTGGCAGCAGGTGGGAGCAGGCCCTGCGGACAGTGGCGGGGACACGGAGCCCCCGTTCCTGCGGGACGGAAAGTGTGCAGAGCGCTGTCAGGCTGCCCGCACTTCACCCCCGGCACCCGGAGGGCCAGCTCTTACGCCAGGTTACAGGTGAGAAAACTGACGGTGACTTGTGGGTGGGAAGTGACAGGATGGACTGTCCCCCAAGCACTGGGACAGAGGCCTTCCCCACGGTCTCCCACGGAAATACGGAGACTGGACTGAAAGTCCCCACGAACCACCTTTAGCGATTCTCTAGTTCCAGCAGTATCAGGATCTGGGTATTCGGTGAAGTTTTCAACCCCCACAGTCCGCTAAAAGCAAAGCTTGGCGTCAAGGTGAAAAGGTGAGGGTGGCGGGGCAGGCCCGCCCGACCCACCTCCGCCTACCTGCCCAGCCTGCAGTGACGTGCCCCCGCTCCCACCCACCCAGTCCCTGGCTGCCTGTCCTCGCACAGAGGGCAGGACGCAGCCACGACACTGAGCGTGCCCGAGCCAGCGCTGTCCTCCGTCTGCACCCTCCACGGGAGGCGGGCTCTGCTTCTCCCTCTGGGGGCCCCCTGGGGACCAGGCTTCCTTTGGGATGATGGAAATATTCAGAAACGAGATCACGATGATGGCTGCACAAAGTACTTAATGCCACTGAATCACACACTTTAAAAAATGGCCAAAGAGTTCCCGCTGTGGCTCAGCGGGAACAAACCCGACTAGTACCCATGAAGACGTGGTTTTGATCCCTGGCCTCGCTCAGTGGGTTAAGAATCTGGTGTTACCATGAGTCATGGTGTGGGTCCCAGACATGGCATGTGGTATCGCTGTGGCTGTGGTGTAGGCCGGCAGCTACAGCTCCAATTCGACCCTTAGCCTGGGAACTTACATATATGTCAAGAGTGTGGCCCTAAAAGGACAAAAAAAAGGTTAAAATGGGAGTTCCCTGGTGTCCTAGTGGTTAAGGATCCAGCATTATGACCGCTGTGGTGCAGATTCAGTTCCTAGCCTGGGAACTTATGTGTGCCAAGGGCTCAGCCAAAAAGATAAAAGAAAAAAATTTTTTTTCAAAAAATGATTAAAATGGTGAGTTTTGTGTCATATGCTTTTTACCAAAATAACATAAATTTTATTTACAAATACTAGGAGCTATGGATGTATGTATGTGCATGTACTTTTCTTTAAAACAGAGTCACCTGATGTGCTCTGGGGCTCTTTTGTAGCCACATTCCGGCGGTGGCCTCCAGCTCTCCACGCGTAGACTGGCCTTGCTCCAATCCCACGGCCGCCCTCCGTCTTCTCCCGCCCCTGCGGCAGGTGTTCTCGCCCGCCAGCCTACGCACCGCGGACCCAGCGGGAAGCGTGCACCTCTGGTGCCGTCCGGCTGGTCGGTGTCGGCTCCCTGGTGCCCCTCCCTTCCTGTGGACGACCTGAGGGGACACACCCCGGCTGGCAGGAGCTGGCCCCTGAGCTTGTCCAAGACATTCGGGGTGTCCTCCTGTGCTTCCTGTAAACTGGGGTGAAGAAAGGCGAGGGCCAGGTGTTCGCCAAAATGCGCCTCACACTGGGGACACGTGCGTGGGGGTGGGACCCGCCTCTGCTCAGTTGTGTCTCCCCTTTTGACTAAGGTGTCAGGCACCGACACGTGAAGGACGCCCCAGCACCAAGCAGAGTACCTGGGGTGGGGCTGCCCACCCTGCCCGGTAGCTGAGCATGTTGCCGAAAATGGCAAATCGCAAACCCAGTTTCCACAAGTAACTGCCTTAGGTGGTTCTGACCCCTTAGAACTCTAGCCATTCTGATTCCAGAAAATGGGCCAGTACTAGTTGTAGACTCGTCTGGTAGAAATTTTATCCTAAAGGCGGAGCCGTCGTGGACGAGGCCTGGCATCTGCCGCAGGGACACAGACCAGGCTCCCGGCGTGATGGGCACAGGGCCGGCAGCTCTCCGGACACCAGCCAGCCTCCTGGGCAGAACTCCCACAGGGCACCTTACAAGCTGCAGCTGTCAGAGTCAACGGCAGGCGGCGCCGGTGGGCTTGAGAGCTGCCGTGTGCGGCGGGCCTCCCTGGGGTGGGAGCGCCAGGCTTCCGGGGGGCTGTCCTGGACACCGATCCCTGGGAGGGTGTGGGGTGTGGCTCGGGACCTGCCACAGCTGCCCATGGCGTCTGCGGGCGTCCAGGAGACGTGTGGAGGGGGACGGACGGCTGCAGGTCCTGGCTGGTCTGCGTGGCGCGGCGCCAGCCTGGCTCTCGGCCCCTTCCTTCCAGACCCGGTCAGGAGACTCCAGCACCTCAACCGGGGCAACGCCTCAGTCCATCCTCCCCAAATCTTCCTTTCACCAAGAGCATCCTGAAGGCATGCAGAGGCCGCAAACCTCTTCCGTAAAAAGTCAGTAGTAACTCTTTCAGGCTTTGTAGGTTGTGTGGTCCCTGTCCCATGTTTTTTTTTTCTTTGACAGCACTTTAAAAATGTAAAAACATCTTGGCTCGCTGACCAGTGGAGTGTGTGCATCTTTAAATTATAATCAGACCATGTGACACGCACCCCCGCCACTCATAACCTCCAAAGGCTCCCTGGCATCCAGAATGAAACCTTAGGGTTCACTCTCCCCATCCCGCACTGGGGCCTGGCGCGGCCACACCTGCCGACCCCCATGTGGCTCTGTGCCCTCCACCTCGACCACGTGGGCCCAGAGCGTTCCTGGTTGTGTGGACCTGCGGCCTTTGTCTTGTGGGCAGCCATCACCAAGGTCACCTTGAGAGCATGTCACTGCGTCCAGAAGGAACCCTGCTGCCCCAGCCATCCCAGCCCCTGGGCATCCACGGCTTTCCCTCTTCTGGGTCAGGTACAGACGGGATGTAGCAGTGTGTGATCCTTGGTGTGTGCCTGACTCACTCAGCACTGTGTTGTCAGAGGCCGGCCATGCTGCAGTTTGTCTCAGTGCTTCTTTCCTTTTCATCGCTGAATAATGTTCCACCATACGGATCGACCACATCGTACCAGCGGATGGGCGTTTGGGTTGTGTCTGCTTTTTCCTTTTGTCTATGAGTACTGCTCCCCAGACTTTTGTGTACAAGCTTTTGTGTGGACTTCCGTTTTTATTTATCTCGAGCACATTCCTAGGAATGGAATTTCTGGGTCATTTGATAATTCTGTGTTTAACCACTTGGGAAACTGCCAGAATATTTTCTAAAGTGTCTGCACTGTTTTACGTACAAGGATCCCAGTCTCTATGCAGCCTTGCCGCCACTTGCAATCTTTTCTCAGCTCCATGCTAAGCCCCGGGCCCCCAGGAGTGAACACACGGGTTAACAAGTAGCACAGCAGGAGTTCCCGTCGTGGCGCAGTGGAAAGGAATCCGACTAGGAACCGCAAGACTGCAGGTTCGATCCCTGGCCTGCTCAGTGGGTTAAGGATCCGGCGTTGCCGTGAGCTGTGGTGTAGGTCGCAGACGCGGCTCGGGTCCCACGTTGCTGTGGCTGTGGCGAAGGCCGGCGGCTACAGCTCCTGTTAGACCCCTAGCCTGGGAACTCCATATGCCGCGGGTGCGGCCCTAAAAAGCCGAAAAAAAAAAAAAAGTCCGGTCCAGACCAGACCAGAGGATATAAGCCCAGTTCTTTCCAGGTGGTCATCGAGATCCAAACTCTCATCCGGTTTGCGGTATTTCTCCTCCCCCAGCGGAGACGTGACCTGGGAGCCTGGAGCGTGGGAGCCTGACCTGCGGCGCTGGCCCGGCCGGCACGGTGACGCCTGCTGCCCCAGCAGCTTCACGGGACGCGGACCGCACGCAGGTCAGCCCGTGACCGCGCCGGACCCCAGGACAAACGCACGAACTGTCCAGCAGGAAAAACGGCGGCCTCCCCGCCCCGGCCGGCGCCCTGGCTAGGCTGAGCACAGCGCTGCTTCTCCAGCCACAGCTGCGCCTCATGCTTGTCGCCCGACCTCCCGACAGGACCACGAAGCTGCCCGGTCGCAGAGCTGCCCCCACTTCCCAGCCGGGTCTGATCCAGAGCAAACCCGCTCTCTCGGCCCTCCCCCAAATGACCTCCCACCATCCCAAGCCCTCCTGTGCTAGGCTGAGTGACTAACGGGCCCCAGGAGGGCCCCATCCCAATCCCAGGACCTGTGAGTGTCCCTTGTAAGGCAGGCGGGACATCCGTGGGATGGGGGCTGTCCAGAGGGGCCCATCACCTGATGGGCCTGGGGGCCCTTCCGGGGGGGGGCAGTGTGACAGTGAAGGCTGGGAGTGGGCAGGGCACCCCGAACCCAGGAAGGAGGGCCCCTGAGAAGCTGGAAAAGTCGGGACGGAACTCCCCTAGAGCCTGCAGAAGGGCCGGCCTGCCAACCCTGCCTCTAGCCCAGGAGACTGGGTCCAGACGTCTGGCTTCGACCACAAGGGGAGGCCAGTGTGTTGCCTGAGGCAGCGGCCTTTGGAGTCTGGTGCACACGTGTTAGGGCCTTTCTAAAGTCGCCCGCTGTTCCTTCCTCAGGGCGCAGCAGCCCTGCGCCAGCTGCTGTGTTCCCGGTCTCGGGTCCTGAGCATCAACCTGGGCCTGTGGGGCTGGGGCGGCAGCATGCTGACGGCACAGCTGCGACCTGGCGTTGGTGTCCCCCAGCGCCCCGCCACAGCAGAGGTCAAAGCCGACTCCACTTAGAGGTAATTTTGCAAATTCCAAAGACTGCACCCCCAGCAGTCTGGTCCCCAGAATCTAATCCCCCCCCACCGCCCTCACCCCCCAG
>PVHT020000230.1:31785607-31795817 GCA_004024745.2 Catagonus wagneri | reverse complement strand
ACCCATGCCCTCACGGCTCCTCTGCCCCTTGAGTTGCCCTCGGATCAGCCTTGCCCTCTGCTCCGCCTTCCCCAGGCCCTGCCCCGACTCCAGCCCTGACGCCCGCCCCTGCCGTCGCCCTTGGGTGTCGGCGTGGGGGCCTCTGCCCACCCGGCTGCCCCCGTGTCTCCCAGCCAGGCCGCCTCTGCCTCCGCTGCTCTCTTGGGCACCAGCCGGGGCTTCCTGCCAGTGGAAAGTGATCTGGAGAATCTGCTAATGAGCAACTTCCTAGGAAATTATTACAAACCTGCTGCCACTGAGCGAGTCACAGGAAGCGGTGGGCAGGGACTACCCGGGGTCACAGACACGCCGCTGGAAACCCAGGGCCGGCTTTAAGGATGCCAGCGGCTCATCGCTGTATCTAAGCGGCGCCATGTTCAGTTTGTGTAGTTTCTTTTGAACTTTCTTCTCTGCTCCTGATGGAATGTTTCACCGGAATTCAAAGTGCCCATGTCTTTTCGCCATCCTTGTCGTTGTTCTTCAGATCGGGAGAACACTGACTCCCTGGGTTTTCTGTTTTTCCATTGCTTTTAGGGTATCACTCCGCTTCAGAATTCCTACTTGGAGTCTTAATTTTGTAAACTCAGAGTCAAGTCCTCTCTGGCCTTGCTGCGGACATCTTCCCAGAGCCTTCCCTTCTCGCTCTGGGAAGGTCCTGAGCTGCCGCCCTTCGCAGGCTGCGGCCCCATTTCTCTCCCCGGCTTCCCGCCTCTGGCGCTGCCTGCCCTGCTCCGGGGGTCTCTCTGTGACCCCCCGAGGGCAGGTGGGGGGCTCCTGGGGCCTGTGAACTGGAAGGAGGACGCTCGCTCCCACCCTTCCTCCTCTGCCCACGGCTCCTCGTGTCACACGTGGGTTCCGTCCCTGCCCATGGCCGGGTCCCTGGGGATGGGGGCCGTCCCGGAGGTCAGCTGGCCTGTGTCAGCGAGGAAGGAGCCCCCCGGGAGCATGGAGAGCCCCGAAGGGCCCCTTTCCAGAGGCTCCACTTCTATGATGCTTCTCTCTGTGCAGAAGGAGGGCTGCTCCCGGGTCCCAGGTCCACCTCGGGCCTGGCCCTGAGCTCAGGAGCAACGCATGGCCAGGCCAGGACTGCGCGCCCTGGGGTCGGCCCTGGGCGAGTTGGCTCTCAGGCTGCTCCGAGTCTGGGGAGGTGGCAGAGCGGGGCTGGGCTGGGGCAGCTGCACTGCGCCCTTTGCGTCCCAACAGGCGTCAAAGAACAGAGCGGCCGCGGGGAGCGAAGCAAAGACAGACACTGATCAGAAGTGTCAATGCCAGAAATGCCTTTTTAGCCGTGGGTCAGCAATTCTTTTTTGCCGACCTCAGGACTCACCCTGGTTGGCCTGTTGTCAGGCAGAGAGAGAACGGCCCTCACACAGCCGCACGAGCGACCGTGCCAATGGCCACTCCGCGAAATCTAACCGGAGTGTTTCTGGAACTACCCCCGTTCTCAGGTACAGGGGACAGAACTCCGCGCAGCCTCTTTCGCAGCGGACCCGCGCTCATCGGTGAGACGGTGAAGACCCAGGCTGTTACGTCATCCCAGGAACCGCGCTCCCTTTGATCAGCTTCACCCTATCCCATCTTCTCGAACACTCGGCGGCTCCCGCCTCAGCAGCAAGAAGAAAACATGACACGTGGGCTGTCAGAGTGATAGTTTTTAAACAGTATATATTTTTCCCTTTTTTTAATTTATAAGAAAATCCAGGAGTTCCCGTCGTGGCTCAGTGGTTAACGAATCCGACTGGGAATCATGAGGTTGCGGGTTCCATCCCTGGCCTCGCTCAGTGGGTTAAGGATCCGGCGTTGCCGTGAGCTGTGGTGTAGGTCGCAGACGCGGCTCGGATCCTGCATTGCTGTGGCTGTGGTGTAGACCGGCGATTACAGCTCCAATTAGCCCCCTATCCTGGGAACCTCCATATGCCGCGAGTGCGGCCCTAAAAAAAAGGGAGAAAGAAAGAAAAATTCGATCATGATGTTTAAAAAATGAGTGGAATTAAGCTCAAAAGCCAAAACCACACGTCAGTTGACATATTCATATCCATTTGCCAAAGGAACACTGTGCTTCCTATCAAGCTCCTTGCTTCCTGAGTACCTTCTCGTGCTAGGTTCATGCTACCTTGTGTTTACTGTAATTTTTTTTCTATTTTTTAGGGCTGCACCTGAAGCACATGGAAGTTCCCAGGCTAGGGGTTGAATCGGAGCTGCAGCTGCCGGCCTACGCCACAGCCACAGCAATTGGAGATCCAAGCCGCGTCTGCGACCTACACTGCAGCTTGTGGCAATGCAGGATCTTTAACCCACTAAGCAAGTCCAGGGATGGAACCTGCATCTTCATGGATACTAGTTGGGCTCTTAACCACTGAGCCACAGTGGGAACTCCTACTATAAATTAACTCATGTTAAAGAACATATTGATTTATTTTCTTGACCTTGACACCTTATAAAATAGATACATTAATTATATTAGATCTTTTTCAATTTAATTCTGATGGTTTTTAGTAATCTGCTTTACAAAATGCATTCCTTGGTTCCTTTCGTGGCTCAGCGGAAACAAATCTGACTAGTGTCCATGAGGATGCACGTTTGATCCCTGGCCTCGATCAGTGGGTTAAGGATCTGGTGTTGCTATGAGCTGTGGTGTAGGCCATTGGCTATGGCTCCAATTCGACCCCTAGCCTGGGAACTTCCATATGCCACCTGAAGACAAAATACATTCCTTAATTTAATTCCAGGTGGATTCTACAACATTCCTGGAAATGCCTGTTAGCATTTAAATTTAAAGTCACATTCTGACCGACGCGTATCTCTTTGACTGATGGATTTGACAAGGAGGACCAGTTCTGCAAATCAGATTCTGCGCCGTATTTTTCCATAAATTGAGTAAACTAAATCTGCAGCTCTAAGGCTTTGACAAAAAAGTTTAACAAATAAAAACCTGTTTCATTCTAAAAATATTGTATTGGCAAATTATAAGTCCATGAACAGTATTTTATGTCCCTCAAAACCTTCTGACTCTATCGAGTTAAACCTGGTGCCGCCAAGTGAACCGGTGGTAGACGGCGCCTCGGAAGGGGCTTTTCTGCACACACACCACCTCGACGGCCTAATCATCGGTCTTGGAGTTGCCGGTATGAGTCATCTAGTTTTGTTTTCCTTTTTTCAAGATATTTTCCTTTTGGCTCTTCTAACTCATTTGCAATTGCATGTGCATTTTGAAGTCAGTTTGTCAATTTCCATTTTCTAAAAAGCCCTTCGGGATTCTGAATCGGCTTTCGCTGTGTAACAACACTTGCTCACTTCACCGCACGTCTGTCACCCGGGGCCAGGACTCTGCAGCAGCTGTAGGAAGGAAGGCTCCCCTGCGCGACCTGCAGGGACGGTGGGGAGGGGACCAAGCCCCAGACCTGACCCTGCAACGCCTCTAAGGCCTCTTAGGACAGCTCTCCTGATGTCCGAGTGGCCGAAGCAAGTCGCGAGGTTGAGCCCAGCATCAACGGAGGGAGAAGTGACCGGTTCCCACGGGAGAAGGCGTGGGACTGATGAACCTTTGTTGTGACGAAACGGACTCCATTAGGGTCATAAAGATCCCACGTGAGCCCAGGGGCCTCCAGTGTGGGGTGGGGCCCTCTTCACCCCGAGGGCAGAGGCTGTGGACCAGCAGCCTGCTCATCACACTCGGGTGGCGGTGGAGTCCCCGTGCTTCTGGTGCGTCCCTCGCTCGACACCCCTCACGCTCCCAGCTGCTCTGATGGAACACGCGCTCGGCACTGACGTGACAGAAATGAGGAACGGGGACCGAGTTGTTAGGGAGCCTTGTCTCGGTCCGGCCATCAGGACGTCCTGAGGCTAATCAAAAAAGAAAGCCCCGTTCGTCACTCTAGAAGATGTGTTTCCGGAGTTCCCCGGTGACGCACGCAGGTTAGGGTCCGGCGTCGGCACTGCGCGGCCCCGGTCGCTGCCGGGCGTGGATGCGAGCCCTGGCTCCGGAACCTCTGCTTGCCGCGGAATCACCGAAAAAGATGCGTTTCCAACAAAAGCGTATATTTCATGGCTGATAATTAGCCCTCCAAGTGTGTGATGTGTGTGTTTTGATCAATTGTGACCTGACCATTGTAATGTTAAAATAATCTGTAAGAATTGCGTTTTTTTAACACTTAAAGTCACGCGGGAACTAAAATTTCAAAATTTCAATTTAGCTACACGTTTTTGGTGGTAGAGACGTGTGTAGAGTGATCGATAACACTTTGAAATGTAAGATATTAGGATAAATATCTGTGGATAAATGAGAAGGGAACTGTATTTCTGTGGGTAACGGAAAGATCGGAGTAAACACACGACCGTTAAGGGCGCTGTCCTGTGCCGCTTGTGATGGACCGTGCTGGCTATCAGATCGATATGGTGTTTATATTCCATCTGGCTACATTTTAAAGTGATATGACAGTTTTATTTTTAAGTGTCAATATTTACAGTATGCCAGAAATTGTATTCTTTGTAGCTGTTTAAACTTATGAAATATTTTAGGTGTCAACTTAATGTGTGAGGGGGATAAAACTATTTTATTTTATTTTTTTTTATTTATTTTTTTTTTTGCCTTTTTGTCATTTTATGGCCGCACCCGCGGCATGTGGAGGTTCCCTGGCTAGGGGTCTTATCGGAGATGTAGCCACTGGCCTATGCCGCAGCCACAGCAACGCAGGATCCGAGCCGCGTCTGCGACCTACACCACAGCTCACGGCAACGCCGGATCATTAACCCACTGAGCAAGGGCAGGGACCGAACCCGCAACCTCATGGTTCCTAGTCAGATTCGTTAACCACTGCGCCACGACGGGAACTCCCGGATAAAACTATTTTAAATGCCTTTAGGGAGAATGTAAACCAGGCGGGTGCGGTGATGCCAAAGAAGAAACTAAGAGATTGGCTCTGGGTGTGACACCCCCGGAGCAGCTGTTGCAGAGGTGCAGGTGTTGAGGTTTGGACCAGGCTGCTCAGGTTCAAAGCCAGGCTCTGTGCTCTGGGTCCCGCCGCTGCTTCCCATCTGCAGCCTGAGGATCGGAGGAGAGATGCACGTGCGGTGCAAGGTCTCGGGGCCTTGGGTGGGAGGAAGCTCATAAAGCCCGTGCTCAGCCTCCTGCGCGACCCAGAACAAGCGGTTACTCCGCTTCCGGAGCTACGCCCGCCTCTGCTTCGTCCAGAAACGCAGCAAAAGACTCCCTTCCTCAACCTGAAAGCCCAGTGAGAGGTTGGAGGCGACCCCCCAGAGCGATGGCCATTGTCCTCTGTCGGGACTGAGCTGTTTCTAGATGTGTCCCTTTGGGTGGGGGCCGTTTTGAGTTAATTTATCAGTGTCTCCTCTCAGTGGCATCTTGGCTGTTCTTTCCTTATTATATGGAGGAAAAAACACATTCTAGAGTAAATGACCTCTCCTGGACACACATTAAATACGCCCCCAACACGCCCACTTCCGTGTCCCAGTGGATGACAGTCTTGGGCACAGTGGTGTCAGCTGCCTCCGGCGTGTTGCAAGGAGGTGGCCCCGGTTGCTTGCATGTTCAGGATTCTCGACTTAGCCTCCACGGGTACACAAATGACAGTGATTTATATATTCAAACTAAGCGATTTCCATTGAATGTTTGGTTCAGTTTGAAGATATTGCTTAGGTGTGTAGTTTGTACCTGATATGACAGACGTCTTTGTCAACTCACAACCATGCTCTTGAGTTTGGGGAATTTTCCCTATAACTGCAAGAGGGGAAAAAAGTTCTTTTAATAGATGTTATTGGAGTATAATTGACTTAGAAAGTTGTGTTAGTTTCAGGTGTACAGCAAAGCGAATCAGTTATACATGTATTTGTTCCTTTTCAGATTTTTTTCCCATTTAGTACTGAGAGGCTTGCCCAGTGCTATGGAGCGGGTCCTTGTTACTTACTTATTTTATTCCTAGTAGTGTGTGTATGTCAGTCCCAGCTCCCTAATTTATCCCTCCCTTCCCACATCTCCCCTTTGGTAACTATAAATTTCGTCTCAAAATCTTTGAGTCTGTTTCTGTTTTGTAAGTTCCTTTGTATCATTTTTGTTAGATGCCACATAGTAGTGATCTCATATAATACTTGTCTTTCTCTGACCGACTTCACTTAGTATGATAGGTCATCCATGTTGCTGCAAATGGCATTATTCCATTCTTTTCTATGGCTGAATAATATTCCATTCTATATGTACACCACATCTTCTTTATCCATTCCGTCGATGGACATTTAGGTTGCTTCCATGTCTTGGCTACATGCCCTTGAATTTTTAATTCAGAAAAACAGCCAATATTTTTATTCAGAGACTCTTGAAACATTAGAGCTGGAAGGCATCATTGAAGCGCTCTACCTCAGTGTTTTCCAAAGCATGCTGCACCGACCTTGAAGGTACCCTGTGATAAAAGGGCTCTGTGTGGACTTATCTATGGCTTCAGCATAACGATTCGTCATTGTGCTTGCAGCAGCTCTGGTTTGATCCTTGGCCCAGGAACTTCCACATGCTGTGAGCGCTGCCACCGAAAAAAAAAAAAAGGCTCTGAGAAGGTCTGCAGTTAATCGATCTATTTAACTTTGTTTAACTCCACACTTCCCAGTTTATCTGACTCGATCACATGCAGAACATGTTTTGGGAAACTTTTAGTGCCCACATTTTAGTCTTGAAGAAAAACGGGCCCCCATGTTGCGCACTCTGTGGATCCAAGTGTCTCCCCCCGCCTCTGCCTTTCCTGCAAGGTTACTGCTCTGGATCTGGCGCACCTGACGTGCGGGCCCGGGGCTGCCCGTGGTGTGGGTTCCTGGCCGTGATTACAGACCTGCACGCTCATCAGAGCAGAGGCATATGCCTGGAACCCAGATAAGGAGCAGTGAATTCTATCAGTGAGAAAGATGAGTCCCCAGGCGGTCAGCAACAAGTGGAGGAGCAGAACAGTGTCAGGCTGTGGAAGGTTCTGCAGACATTTCACGGAGAATCGAGTGGACTGGATTAAATGGGTTAGGGGGATGGGCACAGGGCCCGGGGTTTTCTTCGGTGGATGCGGCCATGCTGGGGACCACAGGACAAAGAGCAGGTTGCGTGAACACGGTGGGGCTGGCCCTCCGGGACGAGGCAGGGCGCGCGGCGAGGAGGCGGGGTCTCCCCACACCGGGGTGAGGCCTGGAGCCGAGAGCAGAGGAGGACACGCGTGCGGGCGGGCGGCCGGGGCTCCGCGGGGAGAAGCGCAGAAGTTTGCTGGGAGCCCTGGAGCCGGGAGCCCTTGCAACAAAGTTACCCGGGGCTGAGATCAAAGGCGCGAAGGCGGAACTGAGAGCCGCGGCGCTTTCCCGCTTTCCGAGGCTGGAGATTACAGTAGCAAGGAGCCGGCAGCGAGGCCTCTGAGTGATTCACCGATTTGGGCAGAAAATGGTACCTGGGCTGTGTGAGGGCGCCAGACAGACACAGAACAGCCCCGGAGTGGAGGCTTCCTAAATACAAGTGATAACACTGATGATTATGATTATGATTTTAAAATGTCTTTATGGAGTTCCCCTCCTGGCTCAGCGGTTAATGAACCCAAATAGGATCCATGAGGATGCGGGTTTGATTCCTGGCCTCGCTCAGTGGGTTAAGGACCCTGAGTTGCCCTGGGCTGTGGTGTAGATCGCAGACGCAGCTCAGATCCCACGTGGCTGTGGTGTAGGCTGGTAGCTATAGGTCCGATTCCGCCCCTAGCCTGGGAACCTCCATATGCCCTGGGTGGGTGCAGCCTAAAAAAAAAAAAAAATGGCTTGGAGGTGAAAGATAACAAAGTTACAGAAAAGTATATAAAATATAGAAATAAATATGCAAAATAAGTGTACAGTTGAGAGACTGTGGGAGAATAAATGGCACTGTCCTGGGAAGGAGCCATGTGCACCCACCCGAAGGCCCAGACCCTCCGTGGCCCCAGAGCCCCCAGCCCGGCAGTACCCCCCATTCTGACTCGTAGGGAACCACCTTCCTCAGCCTTTACTTTGTGATGATACATCCCTAAGCAACAGTAGTTTAATTCTGCCTGTTTTATAGCTTTTAAAAATGGAGTCATGCAGTATCGCTCCTGACTGTAAAGATCCATTCCCATGGTTGCCCTTGGCTGAGGCTGTTCCTTTCCATCCCTGGGCCCCACTTCCTAAGCATATATTGCTCTCATCACCTAGGCTAAAGCTGATGAACATCTGGGTGGTGCCCAGTCCTCTGCTGATGTGCATTTTTTTTCTTTTTCAGCTGCCCAGGCATGTACCTACACCACGGCTGCAGCACTGCTGGATCCTTAACCCACCGCGCCTGGCCCAGGGATGGGACTGGCACCTCCACGGAGATAAGCTGGATCGTTAACCCACCGCACGGCAGCGGAAGCTCCCAGATGAGCATTCTTACCTAGACTTCCGGAGTTCCCAAACACACATTTCAGCCAAGTAGCTGCCTAGGGTCATGCGCCATTAGCTTTTACCAGACTTACCAAACATTTTTTCCCCAAAAATGACTGGGCTGATTCACACTCCCACACAACATTCTTCAGAAAGGGAAGATGCAAACCTAAGGAGCAAAGCAGGCAGGCTGGGATACACAGGGCATTGTAAAGCAAATTAAGAATTTTGGACCCCATGCAGACTGAAATGGGGACACAGTGGAGGGTCTGAGCAAGTGAAGCAGGCACGTGACCAGACCTGTGTTCACACAGCATGACTGTCAGGTGGAGCGGCCATCCAGGCCTCCATGATGGTGCAGGTGGTGGGCAGCATCTGGGAGGCTGACGCCAGGGAACCCACTCCCATTCATGTCAACGATGGTGAAGATTGATGTCCTTTCAGGTTCCTCTGGGGAGGACACGGTGGTGCCCCTGCATTTATTTAGGGATGTCACTGAGGACTGCAGAGACTAGCAGTAAACCTATTTATTGGCGGCTTGCAGGCACGACTCCCGTTCATCTTTGGACCACCCTAGGCCTGAGGGACACAGAGCTAGCAGCATCCAGGTGCGGATGATTCATGATTACAGCATGAAGGAACGAGCAGGCAAATATGTTATAAAGATAAAGAGCATTTTTTTTTTCTTTTTTTAGGGCCACACTTGGGGCATATGGATGTTCCCAGGCTAGGGGTTGAATCGGAGCTGTAGCTGCCATCCTACACCACAGCCACAGCAACGCTGGATCCAAGCCACATCTTCAATCTACACCACGGCTCACAGCAACGCGGGATCCTTAACCCACAGAGCGAGGCCAGGAATCGAACCTGCGTCCTCATGGATGCTAGTCGGGTTTGTTAACCGCTGAGCCACGATGTGAACTCCTGAAAAGCAATTTTGGATTGTACTTCACCTTCTGGTTTCTAGTCACCCACCAGTTAGGGGAGACAAGGGACCTGTGGCTGGCTCCCTGGAAAAGGCTCCACAAACAGCTGGACCGGGGACTTGACAGATGGAGGAGGACTGGGGTATCCGGAGAACGTTCCGACACAAGAGGGGCAAACACAGAGGCGCTCGGAGGAGCAAGAAACTGGGGAGGCCCCGAGGGCTGGAACGGGGAGTTTTGGTTTGATTTGCTCATTGGCCGTGGTTAAGACTGACCCCAGACTTACTCTCTAATTCTTTACACGGATTATCTGGGTTCTCGGCCGGGAGGTGGCGGTGTGGTAGTGTGCGAGGGCCGGGGCGCGTTCAGGTTCAAGCTCCGGGGCGCGAGGAAGCTTCGCGACGTTCATGTTGCGTTAATAACTTAAAAAAAAAAAAGCCTGGCTGAGATGCCGGGGCGCCAGGATGCGGACAACACCACGTCAACACGGTACCCAAGTTCACCGCGCCGGGCGGGGGCCAAGGGTGGGGAAGGGGCCGGCCAGCCAGCAGCCACAACGGGCTCCCCGCGCGCGCCGGCGGCGGCGGGGAAACAAGGGGTGTGTTTTCTTTTCTTTCTTCCCGGTCTCCGGTGGCAGCGCCGCGCGGGCCCGCTCCGCCCAGTCGGAGCAGACGTCGCTCCTCTGAGTGGCTGCGAGGGGGGGCCCCCGCCCCGCGTCCGCCCCCGCGGCGGGGCCTCGCTCCTCCCGGGCCCCCGCCGCCCGCGACCGCGTCCCGGATCGCCGCCCGCCGCCGCCGCCGCCCGCGGCCCCCGCCCCGCGCCCCGCCCCCCGCCCCCGCCGC
>PVHT020000230.1:31755899-31774981 GCA_004024745.2 Catagonus wagneri | reverse complement strand
CGGGGCTGGGCTGGGGCTGCCGGAAGTGCTTCATCCAGAGCCCTAGTCACGGTCCTGTCCCTTGTTTTGGTCCAGACTCAGTCATCTCCTTGAATTTGTGGTGTGGCAGAAGACGTCCCCACGAGATGAGGGCGTCTGTCTTCTCGTCCCACTCCCCTCCCCCTAGTTAGCAGTGTCCTGGACCACACGGCTGGTGTTCACATCTGCCCAGTTTCTGACATGTCATGGGTTTTTAAGAGTGGATTGAATCAGGATCCAGGCAGGGCCCACATTGTGGTTGGTTGATGTGTCCTTTCAGTATCTTCTTAAAATGCGAGCCTTATTGAGGGGTAACTCCTGTACCGCACAGTTAGTTCACCACTTTAAGTGTAAAACTCTGTGTTTAGCTCATTCACAGGCGTGTGCAGCCATCCCCACAGTCTAATTTTGAACATTTTGTCTCCTCCCTCCCCTTGCAGACAACCCCCGTCTTAATCCCAGTTTTTCCTTCCTCTTTCCCACTGCTCACTGCTGCTGGCTCGCGCATGTGGTCACGTTTCCCCACCTCTGGGTTTGGCTGGTTGCATCTTCTGGTGTAATTCAGCGAGCGCGTCTGCCCCGTGTTGATTTCCTGCAAATTAGCGGCCAAAGGCTCGCTCTGTTGCAGGCTCTACTTTTTTGGGTTTTGGCGCTTTTTGTGGTGTGACTGTAGTTGCTCTTGATCGCTAATCATCAGGACCCCTTCATTTACTAAGGTTTGTGCAATGCTGATGTTTTGCTACTGCCGTAAAAACCCTGGTCACCTGTTGGAGTTTGGGTCTGTCTGAAGGCAGAGGATGTCAGTGAACAACCTTAAAGCAGGACAGCCTGTTGAGAAGAGAGTCCAGGGAGGCTGGCACTGTGAGTGACATGGGCTTTGGAGGTGATGCTGTGGGCACCTGGAAGGTGAGCTGAGGGTGGGGCTTTTTGGTTCTGCAGGTAGCGGGGACCGTCTGAGGATGTCTGGCAGGTGTGTGACAGGATGAGGTGGTCTTCCCTGGTGGCAGGCGTCTTCATTTTGTCTGGTGGGGACGCGGTCAGAGTCCCTGTCGGTGGCAGGTCAGTGCTGAGGAGAGGCGAGTGGGGGAGAGAGCAGGGAGGCAAAGGTCATTCCCCAGTTGACAAGGGAAGGGTGCTGGCCTCCTTGTTGCAGATCTGGGGGGAGGAGGGAGCAGCTAAATTTAAGGCGACTCCGGGAAACCCAGGAGAAGAGAAATCCAAGGCATTCGCCCTGCAACTTCTTAGCGCCCGTGTCTCCTGCCTGGCGGTGGTCTGTCTCCTTCGTTCCCCTCAGCTCCCTCTGCCCTTGGTTCTTTTGTTGCTGTTCAGCATCCACTGTGGTGCTTTCTTTTTACTCGCTAAATCCTCATTGCGTTCATTTATTGTTTAAAGATTAAATCTGTTGACTTGAAACTTGTGTATACTTCTGAAAAACTCTGCACCCAGGCCACCCCGGCGCTGCTTTGCGCTGCGGCCCTCCCCTGCCCCTCTGACTTTGCGGTCCTCAGTGGAAGGGCTCTCTCCAGCTCTCCTGGCGGTGGAAGGGGCGCTGTATGGCAAGGTCCATGACTGTCGGGCATTTTGGAGGGAAGGAGACCAGGGAGCCACTTACTATAGACAGTGGATACACATGGAAAGTCAGCCCGTAACCCATCAAAGGGCTGGTGGTGAAGTCCCCCCTCCGTCCCAGCAGCCCCTCAGCCCGTCCTGTGACTGCACTGGCTCTGGGTGCTGGTAGCTTGACTGCACGTGAGCCTGGCTGCTGACCTGGCCGATGCAGGCTGAGGGAGGCCCCGCTGACGGCTCCCCCTTGGCTTCCATAGAGCTTGTCCAAAGCTGTGCCCTCAGGAGACAGGCTTGGGAGACGTCCAGCGCTGAGGGGGAGGCACCCAGTTAGAAGCTGCGGGGGCCTGTAGAGGTGGGAGCCTGAGAAAGCACCTGGGCCTGCTTTTAGCTCAGCATCTTCATCTGTAGCCTGGGGGTAGTGTGCCCCTTCTCTAGAGGATCAGGCTCGTTGAGGCTTGTAAGTGCCCAGGGCAGGGCTGCCGGGCGGTGGTGCTGGGACTGGACCCGGGACCCCCTGGGGGCTGCGGTTTCAGCAGGTGCTGGGCTCCTGGATGAAGAGCTGGTGAGCCACCTTCCCTCAGTGATGGGATTCCCGAGGTGAAGGACAGAGAAAATTCATGCCTTCCGAAATGCTGTGGAGCGAGCAGAAAAGATGGTAAGAAATTTAGCTGTAAAGCTGGAGGAGTTCCAGGTGGCGGCATTTTTTTTTTTTCTCTTTCGTCTTTAGAAGAAAAAGAACTGGGTTGACTTTTGCAGGGATTTGAATCTCATTCCATCAGGGAAGCACACCTCACCTGAGCTGCTGAGAGGCTGGCAAGTCCCAGGCCCAGGCAGGCTCATTGGAGAAGGGCCCCAGTGGGTTTATCAGCGCTTTTGCTGGGGGCAGCGCGGCGACCTGCCCTCAGGATGGGCCGAGACACATCCTGCTGTGTGGGTGTTGGAACGATGGTACCCGTTTGTGTGAGGCCTGGCTTTTATCTTATTTTTGCAAGTTTTTATTGAGAGAAGGTATTTTTCGGTCCATGATGTAGATGGTGGTTGTTAAAGACTCTTGCACGGCCGCCGTTCAGATTGGCCGTTCTCAGCGATGCTGTGAGGTGGTGGCATTTGTCTCCCCGACTCGGCTGCGTCCTCCCTGGCTGGGGCTTTGCGGCGTCGCACACTCACGGCGGGAAGTCCTCGCCTCGCCTTAAGCAGGGGCACCGTCCCGCGCGGCCTCTGTTACCTGGCGGTCCTGCGCCCTCGCGGAGCGGGGCAGCGAGGGGGGTGTTTCACAGAGGGCGTGCTTTCCCTTTTTATAAAGTTGAGGCGACATTCACATGTGAACTGCTGGAGCGTGAGCGATTCAGTGGCCTCTCGTACACACTCACTGCCGGGGGACTGTCGCCTCTGGCTAGTTCCAAAGCCTGTCCATCAGCCCGGAAGGAAACCTCGCTCCCTGCCCCCGCCGCCCACCTGCGTTCTGTCTGCGGCTTTGCCTCTGGATGCTCCTTGTGAACAGAACCCTAAAGTATGTGACCCTTTATGTCTGGCCTTGCTCACGGAGCGCCCTGTTTTCAAGACTGCTGCCCCCGTCGAATCAGCAGTGCCGGTTTCTCTTCATGGCCGGAGGGTCTGTGAGGGGATGTGTCCCGGTTCCTTCGCCGGCCGTCGTCGGGGCACGTGGGCCGTTTTCAGCTTTTGGCCGCTGTGGGTGGTGCTGCTCTGAACACCCGTGTGCAAGTTGGTGTGTGTCACGTGCTTTCCCTCCTCCTGGGCACAGCCCTGGAGTGGAGTTGCTGGGCTTTGCTCTGATGTTGGGGGGACCTGCCGGCCTGTTCCCACAGTGGCTGCACTGTTGTACGTTTCTACCAGCAGTGCTTTCAGTTTTTCCACTTCCTCACGGACACTGGTTATTGCTGTCACAGCTTTTTAGAAAGTGAAGTTCTTAATGTAATAGGTCATTTCTGGCATATTTTATTACTAAAGTGGAAAAAAATATTAGATTTAAGCACATTTTGCCCAGATCTACTTAATAGCCATCAGGTACACGCATTTCTTTATGCCAGAGTTGAGAGTATGTTTGGAACCTGGGAAGGAACCGTAAACATACGTAACAGGGTGGAAAGAAAAGAGAGAACAGAGTCAGGATGGGGACCAAGCCTGCGTGTCTGATGTCAGAGACGTCCACTCCTGGTCAGTACTGTGTGCTGACTGTGCCGGCATCTGGCCCAGCCCAGCGCCGGCGGGCCAGTGATGGATGCAGAAGACTCCAGGGGTTCCTGGCCTCTGGGCTCACTGACTGAGCCGTGAGCAGAGATGTGAGTCACACAGTCACCACAGATCGGTGGGAGACGGTGGGTTTTTAGTGCAGGTGGGAGGGGGACATGTTCCAGGGTGGCTGTCATGGCAGCGTGGCCGGGGAGGGGACCTCAGCGTGGCAGTTGTTCTCCAGAATGTTGGGGAAGCCAGTGTGAGAGACGCACGCATGGCGCATGTGTTTCTAAGGAACCACTGGCTGCCAGGTGGAGAACGGATAGGAAGTGGCTTGAAGATGCACAAAAGCGGCCCGTTGGAGAGGCACCGAGGGCAGAGGACGGAGCAGGAGTGGGTTAAAGGAGAGCAGAGGGCCTGGAAGATGTCTGATACACACACACACACACACACACACACACGTGTATATAGGGGCTCGGGTGGGCGGTGATGCTGTGTAGTAATAGAAGCGTGCAGACTTGTGTTGAGTTTGCAGACTTTGAGAAAAAGTTTTAAAGGCCTTTTTAAGAAGGAAGCATTCCAAGACACACAGAAGTAGACGGAGCAGAACAAGGAGCCCCTGTAGCCACCCCCTCGGCCCTTTAGTCCAGCCTTGGTCTTCTGGTTCCCCCGCTCCCCACCCACCGTTGCTTGAAGCATCGTGTCATTGCATATTCATAATTATCCTGGTAACCCCTTACTGTGAAATGATTTTAGACTTGCGGAGCCCCTTGCCGGCTTCCCCGGTGTCGTCCTCCTACGTAGTCAGGGACCACTGCCAAAGCCAGCACATTAGCCTAGTTAGGGCACTGTCGCTGCTCCAAAGAGCTTCTTCAGATGTAGCTTCCGGTCTGACTAATGTCCATTTCTGGACCCTGTTCAGCCACGGGGCCTACCTTGCGTTTGTTGTCACATCTTCTCACTTTCTCTAATCTGTGACAGTTCCTCTCTCTTGGTCTTTTGTGACTTTGATGTAGGAGCTCTTTCAGGTCTTTTCATCATTTTCTGATTATTTCTCTCTGGACCTAAAGGATGCTCAGGCTTGTCTAGTATTTTCCCTTCCTGTCCCACTGCTTTTCGTCAGGGATTCCTGGTTCTTTTTATTGGTGACTCTGCATGAGGAGCTAAGATCCGGGTGCTGAGAGTTCCCCGAACCCTGGGGTGTCCTCAGTGGACACGGGACGCAGATGTGTTTGTCCTCAGACACCTGTGCACGCACACGTACACCTGTCTCTCTGTGTGTGTATATTAAAGAGCCTGAGTTCATACTGGCGCTTCCGATTCAGGCCAGCACCCCAGGCCTGTTTTGGTTTTTCCTCTTTCCGTATTTCTGGCATCGCCAGGTAGTGAGAAGTCTGGGTCTCATTATCACGGTATATTTGCTTATCTGTTCAAACCTCACATACACGGAAGGTCGTTTGGGAATTGCTCCCGCAGCCTGGGAGGAGCAGGGCTGCTCGCGGGGGAGCTGGCGTGTGCCCAGCTCCTCGGGCGTTGAACGGCACTGGGCACAGTGAGGGCGGCCCTCTCTTCCCCGCTCCCTTCGCGCGGTGAACGCCTGCTGCGCGCTGCCCTCCCTCCCTCTGACCGGTGCTGAGCCAGCTGCGTAGCACGTGCTCCATTGCGGTACGAGCTTATTTGTATGTAGTTATTTTAGTTGACGTGTAGTTGAGCATTGTTGTTTTGTGTCTCTTGTGTCCTTGCTCACAGTTCTTCTAGCATATGAGACATCCAGTTAAATATTTTTGGATGGTTATAAGTAGTCTGGAGTGAAAATGAGACTGTTATTCGCGTGGCAGTTGAAATCTGAAACAAATCGAGGAGACAGCCCCAGCGCTCCCGCACATAAACGTCAGCGTTGCCGCCTGCGTGTGCCCAAGGCAGCGGCTCGTAACCCTGGTAACCCTGGCCGCTGCCCGGGAGTGCGGGAGTGCCGGTCGCTGGCTGAGAGGCGGGGGCAGCTGTGGGCACCTCCCGGCAGCTGGGCGGGGGTGGCAGGGCTCATCGCCGCCATCGGCCGCCCACCCCTCCCTCCCCCTCCCCGGGGTTTCCCCACAGAATTTTCCCGTGATGTGGACCGCGACCAGAGCAGCGTTGCCTTTTGAGTCTTGATTCAAAAGAGAGTTATTCTCCCCTTCACGGTAAAAGGAATACACTCTTATTTCAAAGAATTGAGAAGATACTGAAATAGAGGGAAAAAGTCCACCGCTAACGTTTCTTAGAAGAAATAACCGATGTGGTAATAATACATAGGTGTTTGTCTCCAGACATTTTCTCCTGTACATGCACAGTTGGGGTTAGCTGACATTTAAAATTCGACGTTGTTTCTTGTCACCTAGGATCTTGAACGCTTCTGAGGACCATTCGTTTGTTGGGGGGCAGGTTTACAGCAGCATTTACAGTAAAGGGGTGACGGCCTCCCACGGGACGCACTCATGAGCACGGGCAGCTGCGGCCCAGTTCCCGGTTGTTTGCCACCCAGCTGTGTGCCAGTTATTATGCCCGTTTCTCCAAGTGAGGAGACTGCACGGGAGGGGGAGGTTTCCGACGCCCCAGTGGTTCCCTGAAGGAGGCGTTTGGAGGGTTCGGTGGGCTAGGGGCTCTGGTGCCTGCTGTGCCGCCAGCACCCCTGGGAGCTTACACTCCCTTTGCTGTCAGAGAGCTTTCTTAGGATCCCAGTAAAGTGCTGAGGGGAGGACTTGGTGTCCCCTCTGCACAGATGCAAGCTGCCGAGGGCAGGGCCAGGCTCGCCGAGGTCACCTGGTGGGGGGTGGGGGTGTGGGAGGGACTGGGGAGTAAAAACACGGGCGCTCAGATACAGTCCATGCGAAGGCACATCTATTCCCTGGGGTTTAATTAGAGCAACCCTGTGTTAATTAGCCAACCTCATGCGTGAGCCTTGGGTGGGCACTGTGCCCCAGGGCTGAGAGCGGAGGGGGCGACGGTGTCCCCTGGCTCTCCCGTTTTTGGGGAGCCCAAGGGAACTGACAGTTTCAGGGGCTCTGCAGCTGCATCCCTGAGTTCACGTGACTCTTCGCCAACCGTGTCAGCTCTTGGTGCCTGTTTCCTCATCTGTAAAATGATGATAATGATAGTAGCAATTAGTATTACAACTAATAATTATGTGTTAATATAAAGTTATATATCGTAGAACCATCAGGATAATTGTCAACATAGTGTATTCTGTGTTGTCTATGATACAGAGATACAGTTGCATTGAACAGCAATTGTACTTACTCTCCTGATGGTTAATCACTTAAGAACACAACTGATTGTTATAACGATTACAGGGAACAGTCCTGTTAATTGCATCGGGAGGGTAAAGTGAGTTAACACCTAGAGAGTGCCTGCCCTGCCGGTGCCTGGAAACAGCTCGCGCTTGTTACTCTTTCCCAGAAGCGTCACGGGTCCTTTGAGGCGTGTGCTCTTCTTGGGGTCCATGGTGCCAGTGCTGCCTGGGGCGCGGGGTGGGGGGCTGCGCTGCCTCGGGCCGTGTGGATGGGGGGCAGTGTGGACGGGGGCCGTCCTCTCTGGGCTGGAGGGCGGGTAGAGACCTCGGGCAGGGCTCGGCTTCAGAGTGCCTGTGCAGGCATGTGGGCAAACCCTCGCCCCAGATCCTCCCCTGAGCGAGCCCCGCGTGCCAGCACGGCCCTCAGTGTGCTCCAGAAAGGCGTGTCCACGGGGGTGAGCTGCTTCGGTTTAGAGATTAGAGATTACAGTTGATGGAGACGGGGATGGAGCATGTGTTTCTCATAAAACACCCTTCTCTGAGTGAAACGGCTTTCTCTGGTTCTAGGTGGCTGTCCCGCCTCTGGTCCTGGTTGTCTGCTCGGACATCGTCGAGGTTGTTTCCAAACAAAGCAGACCCGCTAGGCTGTAACTGAATAGTGTGTTTAGTTTGAAGCAGACCCTGTGTGTGCAGGAGGGGAGAATCCCTGCGCGCAGCCAGGCAGTGTGGGGAGCTGGGAGTCGGGACTAGCAAAAAGCCCGTCCGGTTTGTTAAAAAGCAAAACCACTCTGAGCATGTTACAGTTTCATTTAACCTGTGTTTATCCCCCAAACCTGCCACAGTCCACAGAAACTAGTATTTCTGACCTGATGTGGTGCCCTTTGGGCCCTAAATAAAGTATTGGCTGTTGGTCCATGGGCGGCAAGGTCCCCATTTGGCTTTGAATCTGAGCCACCACTCAGACGGCTGTTTCGGGGTCATGCAAGGTGTGCCAGGGTGGCAGCGAACGGCCGCCTCCGGGGCCCGGGCCCTGAGAGCAGGTGTAGGCTAGTGCTGGGCCAGCGGGACCTGAATCCTGCAGGGTGACCGGTCACCATGCACTTTATTACATTTTTGTTTGTTTATATTTATTGACATTTATTTATTTGTAGTTCCCATAGTGGCTCAGCAGAAACGAATCTGAATAGCATCCATGAGGACGCAGGTTTGATCCTGGGCCTCAGCAGTGGGTTAAGGATCCGGTGTTGCCTCGAGCTGTGGTGTAGGTCGAGGACGAGGCTTGGATCACACATTGGTGTGGCTGTGGTGTAGGCCGGCGACTGCAGTTCCAATTTGACCCTAAACCTGGGAGCTTCCATATGCTGTGGGTGCGGCCCTAAAAAGAATGAATAAATGAATAGATATGAATTTGTCTTTTTAGGGCCGCACCCGCGGCATATGGAGCTTTCCAGGCTAGGGTTTGTATTGGAGCTGTAGCCTCCGGCCTATGCCACAGCCACAGCCACTCGGGATCCAAGCTTTGTCTGCAACCTACACCACAGCTCATGGTAACGCCAGATCCCTAACCTACTGAGCGAGGCCAGGGTTCGAACCCATGGTCCTCATGGATGCTATTCGGGTTCGTCAACTGCTGAGCCATGACGGGAACTCCTAAAGTGTTTTTTCTGAATGTTTGCATTTGGCAAATCAGTACCTTTAGGAGATGGTTAATAGTGGGAGTAATGGACAGGAAAGGCAGTGACCTGCAGGAATGGCCCCAGGTCTGAGTGTGGTGAGGGAAGTACTAAGAATCACAGGCGAAGTCAGGCCTGGGAAGTAGCTTTAGCGCCAAGCGTAGACTGTGAGCCGAGGGAGGAGACCAGCAGCAGCAGCAGCAGCTCACGTGGGCGTCATGCTGACTGTGTACCAGGCACTTGTGATGTGCTGTGCCTGTGGACTTGACCCCAGTGGGGCCCGCCAGCCTCCTTGTTTTTCGGAAGTGAGGAGACCGAGGCACGCACAGCAGCAGGCGCTGGAGCCCAGATCCGCACCTGGGCCGCCACCTGCTGTCCTAGGACCTTGGTCTCCAGGAGGGCCTGGAGGTGGTGCTTTGGGGCGATTATGCAGCCGTGCAGGGCTTCGTAAGGGAGTTCTCTGTTGTAGCACAAACTTCATTAGGGAAAAATTGGGAGCTGAAGTGGCTTTAGATTTTCCGGTTTTAAAGAAAGTCAGTTGACTTCTTTGGGAAAGGATGCTATTTTGAATTAGTGAATGCTGACTTGAGGTTTATTTTTTTTTTTAACTGTGGATTTCTTTTTTTTGAAGAGTGTGGTTGATTTAGAGTGTTATGTCAGTTTCTGCTGTACATCATAGTAACCCAGCCACACACATATGTATGTGGTGCCTGTATACAGTGGCATATTACTCAGCCATGAAAAGGACAAAATAATGCCATTTGCAAACAGCATGGATTGCTGAGTCCATTTTGGGCTGTGGTTCCTTCTGGTCATCCTGAGAGGGAATGTCCATGAGCCGTCCTTGCTTAAGATCTCAGGCTTTTTCTTATGCCACCCAGCCACTCCCTGAGAGCTGATCATGCTCACGTTTTTATGAACAGTGCTGGCCAGAATGGGGTGAAAGGTGTTAAAGCCCAGCTCGGGGATCCCTGTGCCGCTTTGCTGTGTCCACATCAGAATGAAAAGGGCCGTGCTTGGGAAAGTGCCAGTGAACTGTGGCTGATGGGGGACGTTTAGTGGCTCTGTGGGCCCCGTAGCCCTGTTTGTGCTGCTCACCTTGGTTTGGGTGATGACGCGCTCGCCTGTGTCATCCTAGCTCGTCACCACCTTGGGATCTGGTTGCCTCGTGTGTGGTGTCGACGCTGGTCTGTATGCAGTTGGCCTGTTAGTGTGGGGGTGGGGGCGGGACGAGGTGGATTGTTGGTAATAAAACTAAAATAATAGGAAAAGGGGAGCAGATCGTGGCACCTGGGAGTTCTCAGATGCCACGTATTTTCACAGCCTATCGAGACCCCAAGACGGGGAGTTTCTGTGATGGTGCAGTGGAAATGAATCCTGCTAGGGTCCATGAGCCTTGCTCAGTGGGTTAAGGATCCCGTGTTGCCATGAGATTTGGTGTAGGTCCCAGACATGGCTCGGATCCCGAGTTGCTGTGGCTGTGGTGCAGGCCGGCAGCTGTAGCTCTGATTCGACCCCTAATCTGGGAACCTCCATATGCCATGAGTGTGGCCCTAAAAAGCCAAAAAAAAAGAGAAAAAAAAGACTCCAAGATCAACAAGGACCAGTTATGGGTCCTGAAACCCTCCAGCTCGGGGGCCAGTTGAGAAAGCTGTTTGCTCACTGAACGTGGGAAAGATCATGGGTTTGCTCAGAGCTTTCCGTGGTGACGTCTTATGTGTCTTGAAGTGAATGGTGTTTGCTGTCTTTGACTTGAGCACTCGATAAATGGTGGTTTGAACTGAAGTAACTGGATCCACTTGGAGGCAACACGATGATTTGCCAAACCTCTGAGAAACAAGCGAAAGGACGGGCTGTGCCCTGGTCCCTGTCCTAGGATCCCGAGATTGAGCACCCACCCAGACTTTGTGCCCACCACCCGCTCCATCCCAGGTTGTTTATGTTAGGAGAAAACTAACTGGGTTAATCCGAAGGCCTTTGAAAACCACTTAACCCATGGAGGTCTGTGGCGGACCATTTCCGTGCCCCGGGGACAGGCGTATGCCCTACTCCTGTGTTTACAAAGGGTTGACTGTGTTCATTATGTTGAAATTTTCTTTGTGTGTCCCTTTCCCTTTTCTAGTTGGTAGTTTCCTAGAGAGAGTGGCTGTTGACTCCGGTCTTTTACTGCTCACCCCCCGTATCAGCAAGACACGGCACCGGTGGTGAATCCAGCTCTGACTGGGGCTCAGGTGAGCCTGCAGATTGTGGCCAGAGAGCCGAGTTACCTGGCGTGGGTCAGACCGGCCAGCTTCTGTTGCAGCTCTTCTTATCAGCTGGGAACCAGATCAGAAATGTCTGCAGCGCTTTCTTTACTAGTAGAGTTGCCTTTGTGTCACTGACATTTGCTGCTCTTGCCTTTATTCCTGGAGAAACCTGACACAGAAGCACTGTGTTTTCAGAAGATAACTCTGGATGACAATCCACACCCACGAAATGATAAATTCAGACAGCGGTTCTGAAATCTTCTTGTAGCAGGGCCCTTTTCTATTCTCGAATTACCAAGGACCTCGAGGACCCTTTGTTTATATGTGGGTTATATCTGTTAATACTTACTGTATTAGAAATTAAAACCGAGGGGGTTAAAACATTTAATGTATCCTACTGACGAGATCCGGTATGTATTAATAAATCGTGTTCTTAGGAAAGAATTGTTTAAAACTGAACAAAATTGTAATGAGAAGAGTGGTATTGTTTCGCTTTTTTGTAGGTGTCCTTGAGATTTGGCTTAAAAAAAGCAGCGGTTGGTTTCTGCATTCAGTCTGCTGGGCTGCGTTGTTTCAGTTGAAGTATATGGTTAAAATCTGGCTTGATGCAGATCTGTGTCTGAGAGGAGGAGTGTTATGGCCTTTTCAGGTGGCCGTGGATGTTCTTTGCTGCCACACCAGAACTCAGGTCGTAGTTTCTTAAAAGCTAGTTGCCGTGCTGGGTCAGAAGCCCTGTCAGCTGCGGTGTGAGTGTCTGTAGCCAGGTGGCTTTGTGACACCACACGCCATTGGAGGTCTTTGGTTCTCTGAGCCTGTAGGCCTCCCAAACATCACACACAGTCCAGCGTTATGTCCATGGACATCGCATTACTGCTACTCTCATCAGAAATATTTGGAAGCTTCGAGGAATTTCTGCTGTGTTGCGACTGAATCGGCAGTTTCTTGGGAGTGCTGGGACGCAGGTTCAATCGCCAACCAGCCCGGCACTGTGGGTTAAGGATCTGGCATTGCCACAGCTGTGGCTTGGGTTGCAACTGTGGCATGGATCTGATCCCTGGCCCTGAAATTCCATATGCCACGGAGAGGCCAAAAAAGGAAAAAAAAAATTGGAAGCTTTAAGCTCATGGTGGTGAGTATAGGCTTCCTGCAATTCCGATTTTCATGTTAAAGCTTGAATTTTGTCATTTCAAAAATACTGGCAGCCGTTTTCCTGGAGTGGCAGGTCCGCCTGGTTTAGTTTTGAGAAAGGGTCTGCCCAGCTCCCAGGTGAGTCTCTGTGGAGTAGGGAGGTCAGCTCAGAGCTCACACAGGCACAGCGATACCATTGCACTTGGGGCTATGAGCGACTCCTCTTTCACACAAAGATGGTGAAAAGGCTGGAGAGTCAGTGCTTCATAAGTGAATGCCTCCTGCTGCTTGGTTAAGGATGTTTCCAGGTAAACTGGCTTCCCCCTTCCCCTGAGGCCGACCGCGGTGGGCCCAGTGCGTGCACGTTGGGCACCGCTGCCTTGGTCAGTGCTGAGGCACCTGCAGTTTTCCTGCCACTGAAGCTTGGGGAAGGGCCAGTGACGTCTCAGAATTGTGATGAAAGTAGTTTTGACCTTGGGAATCCCCTCAAATGGTCTTAGGACCCCCAGCAGTTCCCAGGATCACTCCTGGAGAGCTGTTCAATTAGAATCCTGAATTCTGTTCTGTTTTGATCTACAGAATGGTCTGTATGTGAATACTTAATTCCAGAGTGTGCTAGAGAGATGTCCCACTTCAGTTAAATTGTGTCATGGTTTACAAGCTTGTCTTAATGACACTGTCCTAGGAGACGGTCTCATTCGCTCTGAGTTCTCGTTTGTGTGGCCTGGCTGCACAGCAGGAGGGGTTTGGGACTGGAGCAGACCTTGGAGCAGGTGAGGGTGGAAGGCCACGGGCTTGACGATGGCGGGAAGAGGGACCCCCTCCCCCATCTCTGCTGCAGGAGGAAACGGGGTCCCTGCTTTCTTTGGGTTCCTGGTGAAGGAGTATGGCTCGCCTTCAGGTTCTTTTTGAGAACAGGCACCTTTAGTGAGTGGTGTCTTTAGTTTGTTGAATTCTACTTGTGCTTTTTGTGAGGTGTTTATAAAAGCTGTCCTGTTAAGAAAGCCCCTGCCTTTACCGGCAGATGTTTCTCTGGGCCCAGAAGACCCTCTCCCCTTCCCTGACACCTGTCCTGCTTGCTTTTTATCACCCTGTGTTTAAAAATAAAGTGCATCCCCCGCCCCCCATCCCCAAGAATCAGGCAGGAGCCCACCGGAGACAGTGCTCGCCTGGGGCAGTGTCCTGTGGCTGCATCTTAGAGTGGCTTTTGTGGGCTTTTGCTGGTAGCTTCTGACCTGCTCTAGAAAAAATATGCGTGATGGTGTGACCTACATTAAGGAAAGTGTTCTAATTGATTCTGAACCAGCAGGCAGTCGCTTCCAAAGGTTTGAAAATTTGTTTGTACAGAGCTGTGCTGACTTCTCTGCTGTCCTGTCACAGCCCTGGCCTGGGCATAGGGACAGAAGTCTCACTGTCTAGCGCCAGGGTCAGTGCCGTGTCCTCCTCTGTCGTCTGTCCTGTGCCTGCCTGCCTTCGGTGTAAGGAGCTTCTCCCTGGTCCTGGGTCCTGACCTAGATGCCGAAGAGTGAGTGGACCAAGGCAGATGATCCTGCCGTCGGGGAGCTCACAGTCTAGCGGGGAGATGGACAGACAGTCACTAGATTACATTTATCACACACCTGGTTAGGGAAGGGCTCTAGAAAGCCCGTTCCTGCAGGAGCGGGAGTGAGTGGGCCGAGGAAGAACTCCGTGCAGAGGCCTAAGCGGGGGCTGCGGTCACACTGCCCGCTTGGACAGCTGCAAAGGTTGCCGGCTATTTATAGAGCATCTTCTAACCCTTGGAGGCGGCAGGCCGGGGACCTCTCTCGGCCCACTTGGCTCTCCTCCCTCCTCTGCTCTGCTCGCTGCACTTCTGGCCGCGTGGCTCCCTGGTCATGGGGCTGGTCCCAACCCTCCTTTCCTGGGGATGGAATTCCGTCTTTCCAGCATCTGTCTCAAAGAGGGTTTCTTAGGTGTGTTCTTAGGTGAGCTTGCAGCCCGGCCGGACCGGCACGCGGTTCATAGGTTCTGGTGGGTGTCAGCCCCCCAGGAGGTGGTGCTGGCTGGAGGGTCACCGGCTGGGCAGGAGGAGTGCTAGACCCTGTGGACGGACAGCCCTGGCCCTGGACGGGGGCTTTGCAATCAGCTCCTTTGTCAAGCTGATCCTGAAGGCATCCGTTTAGGGTTCAGATGTTCAGAAAGCTCAGTGCCGTGACCCAGCAAGTGGCCCTGGCGTCACTCTCCAGAGCCGTCGCAGAGTAGTAAGCCTGCTTCCGTCCAGCCCCTTCAGCGTTCAGGACTCCGCTGCTTCTAGGGTTGGCTGGTCACTGGCCCCAAAGCTAGAAACTTTGCTGACCAAGGTGCAGGCCACGTGGAGCAGCTCCACCCCAAGTGGGGCTTCCAGTGACCCACTGGGTGTGCTTTTGGGTTGCGGTCTGCCCCAGTCCCGCTCAGGTCCCCCCTAGGAACCTTCCAAGCTGAGCTGTGCCCATAAGAGGGAACCCATCTCTTGGGGTCTTGACCGACGATTGTGGAGAAGGGGTTGAAAGGTGGCAGGGCCAGTGCCCCACAGAGCTGATACAGTGACACTCGCAGTGGTGGAGGCCTTCCCGAAGGTGTGGCTGAGTGAGAATACAGGTGGTGTGTTAGTGGAGTGACAGCTGTAAACACCCGTGTTCTGACTGCTTATCTCTGCCGGGTACAACACCAGTGTTCAAAAAGACACAGCTTTACCTTCTCAAGATACAGCTCACAAAGCCCCAAATCACCACTGTCTTTTTATGTGTTGTTGCTGGGGATCAGGAGAGTCTGCTGGTGCTGGTGGTTCCTGCTGGGGCGCGCGGGGGAGGGTGTCTCCAGGGCCGAGCGCGGAAGGGCCACCAGGCCCCCTGCAGGGGGCTCGGGCGCACGCATCGGCTGAGTACGGCGTCTGTGCAGTGAACGGTGTGTGCGCCTGAGTACGCGGTCCCGCACGCTGAGTGCGTTCACAGCATTTGCACCCCCACCACCTCTTCCCTGGTCCCAGACCCTTTTCCTTCACCCCAGACAGAAACGCTGTGCCTGTGGCTGTCATCTGATTCCCTGTTCCCCAGCTCTGGCAGCCGCTGCTCTGTTTTCTGTCTCAGTGGGTTTGCCTAATCTGGATAGTTCGTGTCAGTGGAATTACATGAGATACGGACTTACTCTCTCCCTCCTTTCCCCCTCGACTGTTCTTAAGGCTTGTCCGTGTTAGCGCAGCCTCGGTACTTCACGGTGGGCCGTAGACCACATTTGGTTTTATCCCTTCATTTGTTGATGGAAATTTGGGGTGGTTTCCAAATGTTAAATTACAAAATCCTTCGTTTGCTGTGCTGTCAAGCCTTGCCAGAATTAAAACGTGCCTCTTTCATCAGGGGACCCAGGACGGCTCTGCTCATCCCCGCGGTGTGCAGCGAGTGTGGCACTCTCTGGAGAGCGGAACCCTTGTTCCCTGTCTGCTGGGGGAGGGGACCGATGGGGGGGGCTCCTTGAACCTGCTTAGAACCTGCCTGCTTCCTTGGGGCAAATTCAAATGTAGCGGATGATCTGAAGAACAGTGTTCTTCAAGGTTATTTCTCTCTGGATGTAATTATGGGAAAATCTTTTCTTTGCCTTTTTGCCTTTTCTAAGGCCGCATTCACGGCATAAGGAGGTTCCCAGGCTAGGGGTCTAATCGGAGCTACAGCTGCCAGCCTGCACCACAGCCACAGCAACGTGGGATCCAAGCCACGTCTGCAACCTAAACCACAGCTCACAGCAACACCGGATCCTTAACCCACTGAGTGAGGCCGGGGATCGAACCTGCAATCTCTTGGTTCCTAGTTGGATTCATTAACTGCTGAGCCACGACGGGAACTCCGGAAAATCTTATTTTTAGTAAACCTCTCTGAGCTGTAAGGTTTTAAGTCAAGCTCGGTGAGAATGAGTTACAAGCACAAAACAGCAATGTATTCTGCATAACTCGTTTATAGTATTGGTGACATTTAGCATATTTTAAGGCTTGACAGCACGGGATATTAAAACAGGATGGGGAAAACAGTTACTTTTGACACTTGCTTCGTTTTAGGGGGGTTAACTGACTTTGCGGAGGGCCTCATCCTGCCGGCCAGTGGTAGCTTCCCCTTCTCACTCTGCCCCGGGCGGACTGAGGCCTCTGAGCGGCTGGTGGCTTTCCCGCCTTTCTGGAGAAGCCCCACTGGTTCTGAGGTCTTTCACTTTTCCATTCAAGCCTGGGTCAGGGGGCAGCTGCGAGAGGGGCCCGGGAGCCTCGCCCTGTGTGTGAGCAGCCGCCATCAGCTCATCTGCTGCTCGCAGAGCCTGCCGCCCTCACTCAGAGGTTCCAGACCCTTCGGAGAACCACCGTGTGCGTTTTCAGGCTCCTCTGGGTAGGAGCTGGAGGCAGGTCCCTCGAGCGTCCCGCGGGCGAGGGTCGTCTCAGCCGGGGTGCTGTCTCTGCAGCCGACTCTGGGCCCACGCACACTTCTCTCTGGGAATCCTGTCCACTTCAGTCATCCCTCCCTGGCCGTTGTGTTCCTTAAACTTTAAAGGTACATTTAACTTCCTAACATGTACGAAAGGAAGGCCTAGTGGCCCCTGTGCCTTCACTCAGCCGCCGGAAGAGCCGGCACGCGGCCCGTCTCCTTTGCTTCCTGGAACATTTTGAAAGAAGCCCCGCATGGCTCATGTAGCTGCACATACTTCAGGGTATGTCTCTACACAGACGAAGACTGTGTGAAAACGCAGTGGCGGTTCCGGGACTCCCGAGCAGTGGGCGCTCCTTGACATCCTCAGACGTGTGGCTGTGCTGAGGTTTCCCAAATGGCGTGGTGTTTTTTGTTTTGTTTTCTTTAGGGCCGCACTCGTGGCACATGGAGGTTCCCAGGCTAGGAGTCTAATCGGAGCCGTAGCCGCCGGCTTACGCCACAGCCACGGCAACGCGGGATCCGAGCTGCATCGCAGCCTACACGACGGCTCACAGTAACGCCAGATCCTTAACCCGCTGAGCGAGGCCTAGTCAGATTGATTGGCGCCGAGCCACGACAGGAACTCCCCCAAACGCATTTTTAGTGTTGGTGTGAAAATAGTGATTAGCTCGTTGATACCAGTGTACCTGAACACTGCTGCCTGGGTGGTGTTCAGGTTCTAGAGAGTCAACCCCAGCCAACTGCCCAGCAGAGGCCGGGCCTGCTCCTGACCGCCCACCGCACGGAGTGCGCATGGGGCGCTCGCGTTTTAGGGTTGGGTGCTCTCTGTTGTCTCGTTTGCCTGGAGCGCCCCCAGACCCTGGCTTAGACAGCACCTCCCCTTGGCCCGAGCCTCCTGGCGGCCGGCTGCACAGCTTTGCCACCCTGGCTGGGGGACATTTGCTGTCCCATCGGCCAGGGCAGGCCGGGAGGTGAGTTGGGGGCCCGAATGTGGGGCTGCAGCTGCTGGTGGAGACCTTCTGTACAAACCTCCCTGAGTGGAGCGCGGACACGCCACAGTGAGTCCTTCCGTTGTGGAAACTGCCAGAGAAGGTAAAGGGGTTGAGGCGGAAAGCAGGTCAGTGGTTGTGGGGGAGTGGGTGCTGACGGTGGGGGCGCGGCAAGCAGCTGCCTCATGGGTGGGGGGTTTCTTTTGGGGGCGATGGGAAGAGACAGTGGTGACAGAAGCACAACATTGTGAACGTGCTGAAAGCCCCTAGACCGTACATGTTGAAGTGGTTGGGATGGTAAATTTTGTATTACGTGAATTTTAATACGGTTAAAAAAGAAGCTGGCTGGCTCTGATCATTTCATGCATATTCATGAACCCATATTTCCAGACTTGGCCTTGAGCTTGAAGGTGCCGGCACATTTCACTTTGAGCTGTGCCTTTTCGGTTGGTTCATTACCAACAAAATGACATCCGGTTCTGCCTTGTGCTCAGTGTGGTCCACCAGGCTGCAGGAGGGCCCTGGGGAAGCAGAGAGGTCCAGCTAACGGCTGGGCCTGCCGTGCAGGGAGAAGGCCATGCTGTGCTGTTTCAGGATAGCAGGCAGCACCCTGGGTCTGGCACCGTCCATAATCCAGGACACGTGTAGGTATCGATACATTTTCTTCAGGCTTCTGAAGAACACAGAACACACTTCTATTTATTTCAAATTGTGAGCTTGTTTCTCTTATGGAAAAATTGACTTAAGAGGCCCAGTAGTCCTGGGGTTTTATCTCCTTGATTGTCAGCATATTTATTCCTAATTAATTATTCTGACTCAAAAAGTTGTACCTCTACGGGATATCACTGTTTAGAAGTGGCATTTCCAATATCTAATTTACAAATGGGGGAATTTTCCTATTTCTGTCATTTGGTGAACTTGCGTCTAAGTGTCCCCTTGGGAACTGTCCTTCCCAGTGAGGGTCACCGTGGAATTAGCGCCGTGTCCAGTTGGACTGAGCGGAGTATCAGCTGCAGGAGCCTTGCGAACGCGTGCAGGGAAATTTTGCTTCTTAACACGTATTTTATTTAGCCTTTTCAGATGCTTTTGGTATAAGGGACATTCTGGGATTTGTTTAGTAATAGCACCGCTGCGATATTTGCTTTTCGATGTGTCTTGCTTTATCAACATTAAAATAACGTTCTTTTCGAAGATCTGTGATTATAATTTAAAATAAACATGGTAATACCCTTATAACAAAATCTGAGTTGAAATGCTTGATTTCTAAACGTATCACTGAGGAGAGCAACTATGTTTTTCCTTTCGGAGGTATGCTGTAGACCTGATCCTGCGGATGTCCAGGCTGGGAACATTGTGCTGTGTAACAAGAACATTATTTTTGTTTTTTTTTTTTTTGCCTTTTGTCATTTTATGGCCGCGGGTTTATGGCCGCACCCGCGGCATGTGGAGGTTCCCAGGCTAGGGGTCTAATCGGAGCTGTGGCCACTGGCCTGCACCGCAGCCACAGCAACGCAGGATCCGAGCCGCGTCTGCAACCTACACCACAGCTCACGGCAACGCCGGATCGTTAACCCACTGAG
>PVHT020000230.1:31717202-31754899 GCA_004024745.2 Catagonus wagneri | reverse complement strand
TTTTTTTTTTTTGCCTTTTGTCATTTTATGGCCGCGGGTTTATGGCCGCACCCGCGGCATGTGGAGGTTCCCAGGCTAGGGGTCTAATCGGAGCTGTGGCCACTGGCCTGCACCGCAGCCACAGCAACGCAGGATCCGAGCCGCGTCTGCAACCTACACCACAGCTCACGGCAACGCCGGATCGTTAACCCACTGAGCAGGGGCAGGGATCGAACCCGCAACCTCATGGTTCCTAGTCGGATTCGTTAACCACTGCGCCACGACGGGAACTCCAAGAACATTATTTTTGGAAGGGGTGGTTCTTTTTAGGACCGCATCCACGGCATGTAGAAGTTCCCAGGCTAGGGACTGAGTCAGAGCTGCAGCTACCGGCCTACACCACAGCCACAGCAACTCTGGATCCAAGCTGCATCTGCGACCTACACCACAGGTCACGGCAACGACGGATCCTCAACCCACTGAGGCCAGGGATCAAACCCACGTCCTCACGGATATTAGTCGCGTTTGCCAAGCTACAGTGGCAACTCCACAAGAAACCATTTTTGTCACACAAAAAAGGTAGAGAGGCTTAAGTTTTTCCTTCGTAATATTTATTTTTAATCTCTGTTTTACAGAGTCTCTTGTGTTTGTTGTAGAAAACATAGTGACTACAGGACATATTATATTAGTTGCGGCACACGAAGCTCTTAAAACAGCTGACCTAGGACAGTGGCTCTCTCAGGGCTCCAGTCGCAGAGGTTTCTTTTTCCTTTGAGTGTCCGGGGGTGTGTGCTTAGCGCTCAGCGTTCTGTCCTGGGGAGTGTCCTGAGAGCCCACAGAGCGCCTTGCCGCCCCCGGGAGGGACCTGGAGGGGGTCTGCGGGTTTCCAAGGGCCTGCCCACAGCCTGCCTCCCGCACACTCACTTGGCCTCCCAGTGGCCATGCCGCCTGCACGTGGAGTGTAGCTGGATGGCATCTGCGAGCAGCCAGACCCGGGCAGACAGCAGACTCTGCCGTGGTCAGGGCCAAACGGAAATTCACGTCTACCCGACACCACCCAGGTGGTGGTCTTCCTGCAGGTATTTGAAAGGTGGGGGCAGTAAGAATTAGTCGTGGGCTGGACGTAAAATGTGAGTGAGAGAGTCGGGTGATAGCGGCAGTTTGGCCTGAGCAGTGGCTTATGATTGAGATGAGGATACTGGTGCGGGGTTGCTAATAACTACTGCGGGTCCCGTCAGGTGGGTTCCGGGCAGTCTGGGGAGAGGAAGGGGGAGAGCGCCAGCAGTGGTGTTCCTGGGAAGCTGGTGTCGGGGAGGGCAGGGATGGGTCTGGGACACTACCCGGTCTGGGGTGTCTGTCGGATGTCTGGGCAGAGCGTTGCTGGGGCGGCAGGGGGCTCACAGGGCTGTGTGGCTCGGAGAGCAGTCCAGCGGGGTCAGAGCGCTGGCAGCCGTGCGGCTGGGCACAGTTGCTAGGCTGTGTGGTGGTGGATATGCCTGGGACCGAGCCCTAGAAGGTCTGGGATTCAGGTCAGGGAGGGAAAGTAGGAGGAAGTGGCTGGGGACAGAGGAGCCCAGCCGGGGAGAGGGGAAGAGAAGCTGGAGGAGGACTGATGGACTGGCAGGTACTGTGATGGCACAGGTGGGCCGGCGGCTGACCGTGTGACGTGGCCACATGGGGACCTTGCAGCTTGGGAGCACAGCCTGACTAGAGAGAGATGGGGGAGGATTAGAAGGAGATGAGCAACAACACTGCTGATTTTTAGAGAAATGCAAATCACAACTGCAGTCAGGTACCGCCTCACACCAGTCAGAATGGCCATCATCAAAAAGTCTGCAGAGAACAAATGCCAGAGAGAATGTGGAGCAAAGGGACCCCGTACACTGCTGGTGGGAATGCGGGTTGCTGTAGCCGATGTGGAGAGTCCTCAAAAAAACTGAAAATAGACTTGCCATATGATCGGCAGTTGTACTCCTGGGCATATATGCAGACAAAACAATAATCCAAAAAGATAAATGCGCCCCAGTGTTCACAAAGCAGCACTGTTTACAGTAGCCAAGATGTGGAGGCCACTTAAATGTCCATCAGCAGTGGGGTGGATAAAGAAGATGTGGTACATACGTACCGTGGAATTTCTCTCAGCCATAAACAAGAATGACATGCCTTTTGCACCAACATGGATGGACCTAGAGGTAAACCATCACTGAAAAGAATATGAAAAACAATGTGTGTGTGTATAGCTGCGTCACTTTGTGTCCAGCAGAAATTAACATTGTAAATCAACTGTGACAAAATGCATGTTTCAAAAAGGAGGAGATGAGCAAGCAGGTGCAGCTCTTGAATGGGTAGCTGGAGGGTGAGGAGGGAGCCAAAGACTGTGTTCTTGGAGCCTGTTGGGGGCTCATGGGAAGGACCTGCAGAGGAGGACTCCCTTTGAACCTTCCTCAGCGCCAGCCTGCGTTTCTTTGCGATGCACAGGTATCTGTTTGTATCTTATTTGTCATAACAAGACTGAGTAGCAGCTGGTGATCCGAAGCCTGTTACAAAATGGGTGTTTGTTCTGTTGTCTGCTGCTGTGGTGGAAGCAACAGCCTTTCCACTCTGCCCGCAGACTCTGGGTCAGGATCTGGATGGGGCTCGAGGGCGGGGTGTCTCTGCCCCGAGAGGCCTCTGCTGGGAGGGAGCGCAGCGGCTCGGGGCTGGAACCGGCCGGGGAGTCTGGCACCTGGGCTGGGCTCAGCCGGGACCGCCCACAGGGGCCTCTCACTGGGCTTGGGCTGGGCTCCCCGAGGAAGTGTGTTAGGAGGAAGTGTCTGGGAAGCAGCCGTTTGCAAAGCGGGTGGAAGCTGCGTGGCCGCGGTGACCCAGCCTCACAAGTCTGGCCTCATTTCCTGTTCACACCCCACTGCCGGATGAAGCAGTGACAGACCAGCCTGGACTCCAGGGAAGGGTACACAGACGGTGGTAAAACTGCTTGTGTCCTTATGAAAACGCGATGAGGAGCAACTTCAAGCTTAAGCGGCAGCCTCATAGTTGGCCGCGCCTTTGGAGATGGACGGCCTGCGCCGGACCGCCCCCTGTGAGCAGGTTCAGCTCTGTGCTGGCCCGCGTCCTGGTGGCTCCTAACTCCTCGCCCTTCCGGGGGCCCCGCTGTTCCGTCCGGCCGTGGTCGGCTGGGGACAGGGCCAGCTCCTGCCGGTCTCGGCCTCTTCCTCAAGCTGATCGTCCCACCTCGCAGAGCTGCCGGGACTCTTCCGGAAAATGTGGGGCGCTGGTTGTCCAGGCGCTGAAGGATACTCCTAGGAGTAGCCTTACCTGGCGTAGCAGTTCATTAATAGAGAGTTACCTGGCACGCCTTTGCCCAGAGTCTCGCCTGAGACCACCACACAGGATCTGGTTGCCTTTTCCTCTGAAGACTGAATCCCACATCTCTAAGCTTCCTGTGATGCTGGCTCATCGGTGCGCTGCTGGGGTCCGAGTGGGGAGTGCGTGTTAATACAAGGCCAGGTGGCGGGGGCCATTCGCCAATCAGTGTGAGACGGATTAGTTGAAATACCTTTTTTTTTTAACTTAATGGATTTTATTTCAATTATAGGTGTACATAAATCATCACAAGTCAATTTGATAGATTTTGTGTCCCAAACCCTCAGTGCATCCCCCCACCCCCCAGATTGTCTTATTTGAAGAACCAAGGTTTTCCAAAGTCTGCGAGTCATTGTCTGTTCTGCAAAGAAGTTCTATGTGTCTTTTTAGTTTCCACGTGTAAGTGGTAGCATTGGGTGTTGCTGTCTAATTGTCTGACTGGTTTCACTTCGCATGATAATTTCTAGGTCCATCCAGGCTGCTATAAATGTTGGTAATTCGTTCCTTTTAATGGCTGAGTAATATTCCATATCTTCCCTATCTACTCCTCTGTCAATGAGCATTTAGGTTGTTTCCATGACCTGGCTATTGCATAGCATGCTGCAATGAACACTGGAGTACATGTAGTTGAAATACCTTTCGAGTAGACTTTATACCCATCCTTCTTTTGCACCTTGCAGGTTGTTTTTTTTTTTTTTTTTTTTTTTGGTTGGTGTTTGTAAATGGCGTCTTTGTAAATTAATTTTCCCACTAAGTAGTTGCCCACCTATAGGAATGCAGTGGATTTCTGGAATCTGGTTTCCAGCAAGTTTGTTGGGTTCTTTTTAGTTTTGGCAGTGTTCGTGGTTTCCGTCTTTACCTAAGTGAACCTGTTATCTGCATAGGGCAGTTTCGTGGCTCTGTGTCCAATTACGTTGCTTATTTCTTTTTCTTTTCTTGCCAAGATCTCTTCAGGTGGTGTCTCAAGCCTCATTGTTTGGTTCCAGCCTCAAAAGAAACCCTTTGCTCTGGGAGTGGTGTTTTCAGGAGGTTTCACTGTTAGATAACCTTTATCAGGCCCAGGAAGTCCCTGCATGCTAACCTGGAAGAGACTTTTGTCTGTTTTGTTCTTGTTTTCAAAATCATGAGAGGTTCTTGTTTTCAAACAAGTGAAAACATACCAACAATATACAGAAGGTCTGTGTAGCTGCCAGCTAATTTAAAGAGATAGCTGTAAAACGGTTCTAAGTGCTAGGACTGCTTTTATGTACGTGTTAAACCTCCCAGCTAGGTGCTGCCCGGCCCTTCCAGGCCGTGGAACATCAGGACCCTGCAGCTGTAGGACCTCAGGACAGATGCAGCACCGCCAGCTGGCTGCTTGGCTCTGTGAGCCCTCGTGGGCTCCTGGCTAAAGTGGGGTCATCATTGTCCCTGAAGTGTCGAGTCTCAGAATCAGCCGTCTTCAGCTTCAAATCCCCACACACCTACCTTCTGGCTGTGTTACCCTAATCATTAATTTCATCCCATCTATGAAATGGAGCCGGGGATGGGCCACTTTATAGAGTTCTTAAAACCGGTTAAGAAAATGAATGCAGTACACCTGTCACCCATCGCATAGTAGGCATTCGTTAGACAGCTTGTTCTGACCCAGGCTTGTCTGGGATTGCGGACTTCCTCCAGATGCTGAATCACAGCTCTGTCTCATGCACGCTCACTGAGCATCTGTGACCGGCCAGATCCGGCAGTGTGCCCGGGTAGGGCGACATGAGTCAGCCTCAGGGCCTGTGGGGGAGACAGACATCTTGGCCAGAGCAGGACCAAAATACAAGGGGGAGAGGACCCTGGCATTAGATGCAGGCACGGTCTGATAGAAGCATCAAGGGGAGAAAGTGTTGCATCATTGTCAAATTTCCCTTGTTGAGCAGGCAGGGCAGAAGCCGGAGTGGGCGATGTGCAGCAAGGCGGGTGGCCTTGGGCCCCGATGTCTGTCTGCAGGCTGTCCAGGGAGGAGGCGGGGAGCAGCTCGGAGAGGGTGCGGGACGCAGAGCAAGGGGGGCGGAGCTGAGAGCTGTGAGAGCACCTGGGAAGGTGTGAGGACGAGATGGGCCTTGTCCTGGTAAGGTGCTGCGAGAAGACGGGTCAGGTGGAGGAAGTGTGCAGTCACTCTGGGTAAGGGTTTAGGCAGTGCTTGGTCTTCGAGGTTTGCTGGTGGATCGGAAGGAGCTGCTTTGGACCGTCACAGCTAAGGACCACCCCTGGCTTCTGATACTGCTGCCTTGGTCTGAGTGCCTTCTTTTTGCTACAGTGACTTCAGAACATCTGGCCATTGCCCCTGAAATCGTTCTCCAGACGGGGGTGGGCCCTCTGTCTCCATGTGGCTCAGCTGCAGGAGTCCTGGATTACGTGTTGCCACGTTTTGGTGGCCGAGCTGTGTGGTGGAACACTCTGGCATGTGCTGTGCTGTCTCATTCTTTCTGCCTCTTCTACATGTTGGACCATGTAGAGTGATTAACTTGGTGGTGACGGATACCCTGCGGCCTGGGCATCCAGGATCATCTGTCAGTTCCCCAGGCAGGCAGATGAGACAGCACCTTGAGGTCTGAGTGACACAGGTGCGTGTTAGCAGGTAAGGGGGAGGTGTTGATGGGTTGCACTGCCTGGCTGGTAGAAGTAGACATTTGCCTATTTATTTATTTATTTATTTATTTATTTTTGTCCGCTTCGAAGCGTGTTGAGTTCCTGTGCCAGGGGTCAGATGCGAGCTGTAGTTCTGACATAAACTGCATCCCAGAGCTCCCAAGAGACCACCAGCCCTGTTGCACCACAGCGGGAACTCTGATGCTTATTCTTTTCCAGGCAGGCTTTTTCAGTAGCTCCGTGGGACAGATATAAAATTGTAGTTTTTCATTCTTGATGTCATTTTTCTTTTCTTTCTGATTCCTTTTCTCTTCAAGTTCGTCAGGCCTCACAAGGTAATGCTGATGATCAGGTTTTAGCGGATTTGCTTTAGCTAGTGATGTCTCAATGCTAATTTGTCCTCAGTCCATTACGGAAATTAAACTTAGGGCTTGAAGTCAGGCGTCGGTTTCCAGGGAAGGGGCCCTGGCTTGGGAAGCCAGGCAGTGGCCAAACCTTCACTGCCAGCCAGGCACTTAGGGAAGGCTGGGGAAGGCAGCGACAGCCAGCCCGCGTCCCTGCTGCACACCTGTGTCTGCGCACGTGGCCCATGTGGAAGTTCACAGAATGCTACCTGCCCTGTGTTGGCGGGATATGCTCTCAGTGTTCCGTTCCTTTCCTGGTTGGCAGGTGGTGACCCGCGGTTTGGTGTCGCTGTGCTGACTGATGTCACTGCTGGCTGAGTCGCATGGCTTCTTGCTCCAATGCCTCCCTGTGTCAGTGCACACCTCACGCTCGGCAAGGGGCGGGGGGAGCCCTGGAGCCCCAGGGCGCTCCGTAAGTGAGGTGGTTTCCTGCCACTGCAGGAAATGATTCGCCCATGCTCCTACGTTGGGGAATCCCGGCCTGAGTCAGCTCAGCCGGGTGTGCCACGGGGTGTGTTTGTAAATGAGCAGAAGCATCTTCTGGGTTGTTCTTCTCTTGTTTCCATTTCCAGTATAGGTTCCCTTTATTTGGGATGTAAAACCCCAATGGTGGCTTTAACCTCGCGTTTGAGATGCCGTTTCTGCAGAAAGGCACAATGAGGTTTGTGTCCCGCCCTGGCTGAGTGGCTGCCCTTTGGCAGGTCCCCGGGCACTGGGGGGCATCTGCGGCCCTCCCAGGCTTGCTGGCTGCCACGTGAGGCAGTCGCTGGCCTTTCAGATGATAGAGTGCTGCCCCTGGGCAGGGCAGCCGCTGTTGACCCCAGGCAGGGGCTTAACCAGCTGCTCTCACTTAGTGCATCTGTAAGATGCAGGTGGGAACCTGCACAGGCCTGCTGGTCAGTGTGGACATCTGCTAAATGGGGGTCATGGCATCTTGTAGATTTTTTTTTAAGTATCTTCATTATTTTTCTGAAAATGGATACAATTTGCCCACTTAAAAAATACAGAGGCATAAAGAGCAATTATAGTATGACCATTTGAGAATAACCACTGTTGATATTTGTTTTATAATCCTTCCATAAATGTTCTCATTCATACACTAAATACGCATGTGTATAAACACAGGCCAAATGCTGCTGCATCAAGCACTGCTTGAAACTTTCTTCCACTTGAATGTCTTTCCATGTAGTAACTGGATGAGTGCTGTTGGGGAATTACGGTAAGGGTTTGCTTAACCAGCTCTCTGCTGATGAACACTTAACGTCATTGTCAGCTGTGTGTTATGATGTGTTGGGATAGATGCTCTTACGTGGAGGTGTCTGAGTATTTCGGGATAAACACTTAGGACTTGAGTTACTAGATCAAAAGGTACGTGATTTGAAAAGCTTTCTGAATCATACCTTCAAAACCACCTAGCTGTTGAGTGATTATTTTTTTCCAAGCACTTATAAATGCTAAATAGGCAAAATATTATCTACAGGTTTTTTTTTTAATTTCTTTGACCATCAGCTTAATATATTTTCTATGTTGTTGGCTACCAGAATTTCCTGTACACACTATCGATTCATAGATGTTGCCCATTTTCAATTGGAGTATTTTTCCCTTATAAATTTAAACTCTGTATCCGGGTTTATATTCCTAGATTTGTGAGGTTATCATGTCCAGATTTTCTGAGTTTCTCTAGCAGTGGGAGAAGTCTAAACAAATCTCATGTGGTCAGGCCTTCCTCTTGTGATAATCTGCTGCTGGTTCCTCCCCATAGTTATAAAAGTTTATCGAGTATTAATATATTTCTTTGAATGTTTTTATTTCATTTAAAAATATCTATTTACAGTTTGTACCTATTTGGAATTTACTTTTTATAAAATGTGAGGAAGTTCTCAATTTTTTCCCTCCGATTTTCAGAAGATGGTCCCAGCTGTTCTGTCCGGCCGGTCCTGGCGGCTTGCTCTCTCCTGCGAGGGTGCAGCCTGGGGCCAGGGGCGCTGTGGGTCCTTGTGCGACGCCGTCTGTGTGCGTGGAATAGAGGGGTGTGTGTGTGTGTGTGAAACACTCGGCCTGGGGCCGGGCACCCAGATCTCGGGCTTGCTGGCAAAGTGCAGGTGCTTGGAGGGCGGCAGACCTGTGTCTAGAGTCCCAGCTTCGCCTGTTCGTTTTCCTGGCTCTGACCTGGGAGCACGTTTGCTGTACCCGGGAGGAGGATAAGCGTGGCGGTCTTTCACTCTTCCGCGCCTGCTGCGCTAGTGGGGCCACGCTCTGTGGACGCGCGCAGTAGTAGCACACAGGTTACACAGAAAACTGCACCTTTTCCGTAGGGACCGAGAGGTGTCCTGGGCAGCTGGGATGGGTCGGTGACGGAAGGAACTCCGGCTTGGGTCTCCTGAGCTCTCCCAGCTGCTCAGGAGGAACGTGGGAGCAGGTGGGCGGCGGGTTAGATTCTTGTATGTTTTGGGTGAGAAAAGGGATCTGGGTTCTTTGGAAAAAAGACTTTCCTCGTGGCTGAGAGCTGTCACGTGGCTTTTCTGGAAGGGAAGCTGCAGGGCTGCCTGGCAGAAGACTCGCTTGATGGTGACTGCTTGGGGTCGGGGCTGCATTCGGCTGGCAGGCGCCTGGGGCAGAGTTAGCCCCTGTGTGAAGTGGGGGCCGTTTGTGTCCCAGAGGGCGGGTGGGAGAGTGTAGTAAGCGTGGGATAAAGGCAGCTGCCTGGGTGAAGTGTGCAGGCTGCCTGCAGGGGACGCGTAATCGTCTTCACGCAAATCCCTCGAGATTTCCCCCCAGCGTTGAGTTACACATCAGTCAAGGCGTTTCTGATGAGAGCCGCTGTGACACCACCATGTTCTTTTTTCACCTGTTCATTCATCTGTTTGTTCGTTCATTCATTCATTCACTTGGCAGTTGTGCAAAACCAGATGTAATCTCTGCCCTGATGAAGCTTACGTGGATGGGGGAGGAAGTTACGAATCAGAGAATCACAAAATAAATATAAAATCAAGCCTGTAAATGCTGCAGATAAGAGTGTGGGGAGATGCACAAACGAGAGTTTTCATGTCTTCGCGGGGCTTTTGTAAAGCCCATAACAGACTTTCTAGGTAAATGGCTAGGTTTTCTGACCGACACTTGGAAGAGCCACGGTCTCCACTGATGCTGTGTCAGCCGCTTGGGGGAGCGTTTCTGTGGGCGGTGATTTACGCTTTGCAACTGTTTCTTGGTCTTCTTTGTATTTATTATGGTATTTCTGATACTGTTGAGTAAAGACAGACGGCGAATTGGAGGAGAGACATTTTTATCTTGAGGGAAGTTTTATTAAAACATTTTTATGAGGAAAAAGGTTGTGTTGAATGTAGCTGGGTCAGATTACAGGGGAGTTTTGGGTTAAACCGCCAAAGGCCCCTTAAAAACCCGATCTAGACAAACTTCTTTGAGTTTGCAGGAGGGTCGCGGCTCCCGGGAGGAGGGCACGCCAGCGACAGCCGCGTCGGGTGGCCTTGCCGCGGCAGCCCGGTGGCCCTCCTGGCCTCCAGAGGGGCCGCCTGCAGTTAGGCCGCCACCAGGCCCTCTCTTCGGGTGTTAGTTACCGGGAACCAGGCCGAGGCTGACGGGAGTTTCCCAGAGGTTTTTACTGAGAGGAAGACCTGAGAGGCTGACAGGAACCGGGCGGCGGGGAGATGACACAGCCCTGCAGCCCATGGGCGGCTGCCTTCCTCTCGGGGCCCGTCTGGGGGCCTGCGGGGGCGGGGGCTCCCCCTTCCCCTTCGGCCTGGCGGGGGGCCGGAGCCCCGGTCGGAGCTCAGCCTCGTCACCTCGTGTTCCCGGAGCTACTGCGCTCCCGCCTGCCTTCGCCGCCACCGTGCCCACCGGGTGGCACCAGCGCGGGGGGTGCCCTGCTCCGCTGGGCCGTCCCGACTCTGAGTTTGCGGGGCAGGGAGGCCCAGGCCTGGACCGCAGGCTGAACTCCCTCCCTCTGCAGGTGGCGGCGGTGCTGGCTAGACGTGAGAGCCAGTGTTTCTGGGCTTAGCAGCAGGCCGGGCTGCAGTCCGTTTCTCTGGGCACTCCAGCCCTCAATGGGGTCCCGGGTGCCCGGGCCCGAGGCTGCAGTTGTGGGGCAGGTTTTGCTCTCTCCAGCTGACAAGCACACGGGCCTGCCTTTGTCCCTAGTGCTTGGCAGAGTGCCTCCATTTGCTTTACCAGAAAGGCTGCCTGGTTGTGTTGAATGTAGCTGGGTCAGTTTCGTGGCCACAGTGAGACCTGTCCTGTGTAGGTGACAGGTGGACTTGGTACGTGGCAGCAGAGGGTCCTGGCTCCAGCAGGGGCGTGCTGGTCCCGCAGCATCTGCTCTCTGCCCTGTGCCTGCTGGGCTCTTCCAGCCCACGGGAGCCCACAGGTGCGGGAGACGCATAGACCCGGGGAGTGGTCCTGCCTGGCCGCCGCCTGGCCGCCGCCTGGCCACGGGGCCATGCCACATGACTCAGCCCCAGAGCCTCCATGCCCTCCTCACGGGGACATCCAGAAACAAAGGAGCTGATGTCCAGGCACGGCCCGGGGCACAGCGTGGAAGGGCTGGGCGGCGCTGAGCTGTTTTTATCACTTCTCTTTTACCTTCCTAGTTTCTAGCTGTGGTACCCAATATAATAAAAACAGTTCTAAAAGGAAAGGAGAAGGTGCATGGCTTTGAATGCTAATGCTCCGTGTGAGATTCTGGAAAGGACCTTGAAACAGCTTCTTGGTGTTTGGGGGCTGGGGGACTGGGCTCGCCTCCTAGAGCAGTGCCCTGTGCCCGCTCCACCACCCACTGAGGCTGTGATGCGGCCCAGGCAGTACAGAACAGGCAGCTGGCACAGACTCGGCGCCTCTGGTTCACTTGCCATTAACCAAGCCGCTTAATTTACGAGCCAGGTTGTTTATTTCATGACTCTGATTTAGATTTTTCTTGAACCTTTCAGTCATTGGGAGTGAATGGTCCTCAGATCTTTTTGTATTTGAAGGTCAGGTAACTCATAATAACCCGTGATGGAAGATGCCCTGGTGGGGAGGGGTGGCAGGCAGCGCTGTGCCCCTTCTGGGAAGGCCTCTGGGTAGTTCTGCTGTTCCCTGCCCCTCCCCTCGGCTGAGCCCCCGGACCTGTCTCGCGGCCCGTGTCCCCAGCACCTGCCCAGAGCTGGCTCGCGGCCCACAACTGAGAGCGGGCTGAGGGCAGGGAGGGTGAGCTACCCTCTCCTGAGTCAAGGCTTTCCTGGTGACTCTGGCCTCAAATTTGGTGATTCTTCCGTGCCCTCTGGGGTCAGGGGTGCTGTTCGTGGCCTAGTGGTGTAAGCCAGTGCCCAGACCTCCGCGATGTGCTTGGAACGGCGGGCACGAGGGGGAGCTGGGGTGCGGTGGGGTGCGGCCAGGGCAGCGGCGGCTCTTGTCGCCCTGTCAGATCCCAGATCTGCGTGTCCGACCTAACAGGGTTTGCCATCTTTTGAAAATTCGGTTCCAGTGCTTAAGTCCTTAGAAAAGAGCAGAAATGAAGCGCTTCTCTGAGCAGTGCCCTGTGTCCACTTGCCTGCCCTGGGAGAGCTTGATTTCCACCCTGGTCACCAGCGAGACCTGCCTCACTTTCTCCCGGGGTCCCCACCTTGCGGCCCCAGGTGGACAGCGAGTCGTGAGGCCCTGGAGCGCTGCTCTCAGGCCTTATCAGCACGGCTGATTTCTGATTCCCAACTCAGCCGGCTGGTAGGCGGCCTGTGTGATGAGCAGCAGCCAGGGGAGCCTGTTGTCATGGCAGCTGGTAAACCGTGAGCTCACATCACGTCTGGGATGGGTGATGGCAGGGCAGCCATGGAGACAGAGCCCCTGTTGGCCTGCAGGGCGTGGTGCTGTCGGCAAGGCTGTTCCTGGTGGAGGAACGTCAGACCTGCCCACCCTCCGTGCTGCCATGGAAACCGCTGAGGTTTTGTGACGTTAGCAGCAGCCCAGACACCCTCTTCTCTGCTTAGAGATGAGGCCACCCTGCCCCTTAGAGCAGGCGGTTCCTGAAAGTGTGCGGTCACGAGCCCCTTTGTCAGTCTGGTGACGCTAATGGATGGATCCCTTTCCAGAATGTTTTTAAAGCACAGAACAAAGTACTTAGGATGGCAAAGAAAAACTAGTCATATTGAAATAATTACCAAAATTGCAAAACAAAAGGTGACAGAGTCGCCAGCGGGTCCTTTCCTACATCTAATAGCAGCAGGTCTAACTAACATCGTGACTTTGAAGTGGTGGTGAGTTTAAAACATACTTTCTGGCATCTGTGCCCGCTGATGAGAGAGTCCGTATTCCCTGCATGCCTGGGCACACCGACCTCAGTAAGTGGTGGGAAGATTATGCTCTCAAATGCTGATTGAATGAGCTCAGTGAGGCTGGGGTGTTATGCACTGGTGGTGCATCTCTTCTTAAAACTGTGTCTATGAGTTCCCGTCGTGGTTCAGTGGTTTACGAAACCGACCAGGAACCGTGAGGTTGTGGGTTCGATCCCTGGCATTCACTCACTGGGTTAAGGATCCAGCGTGGCCGTGAGCTGTGGTGTAGGTTGCAGACGTGGCTTGGATCCCGTGTTGCTGTGGCTGTGGTGGAGGCCGGCGGCTACAGCTCCTGTTAGACCCCTAGCCTGGGAACCTCCACATGCCACAAGTGCAGACCTAGAAAAGGGAAGAAGACAAAAAAAACCAGAAACAACAACAAAACTGTGTTTAGTTTACACACATCTGCTCTCTCAGGAAGCCTTGAGACATCCGGCTTGCCCACAAAGTGCTCGGCTCGGGTGGCAGCAGACCTGTGTCTGAGTCCGGCTCGGCCTCTTCGTCACCTTCCGGCATTGTAGGCGATTTTGATTTTCTTTGTATTTTTTCTGTGTCTTCTCTATTAAGTATGTGTGTTGATAATCAGAGAGAGAACTACAGCGCAGTAAAGCTTCCCCATTTTGTGTCCTCCATCGCGGGTAGGGAAACCAGAGGCTTCCTTGAGTGGGCTCTTGCCCACAGGGGCGCTTCAGAAAGCTCCTTGCTCCAGCGTCAGTGAGGAGGGCAGGCAGGGGCCAGGTGCCCGGGACGGCCTCCCCCGCGAGCTCTCCGTTACCTGGTGCCTCTGCAGGGATGCTAGGCTTCTTCTCTCGGAGGGGGTCATGGGCGCCCTGCCCTCCCATCCCCCCACCACCCTGCTCCCACCAGTGCTGGTCCCAGGATACGTCCTTGGCTCTGGGACCTGGGCCCCAGTCGGGTGGGACGGAGGGGAGGTGGCTGCGCGGCTTGAAGTTGTATCCCTGTGTCCCCATCCCACACTTGGCAGGGGCGGGGGACAGGGGGCTGTTGGTGCTAGGACGAGTGGCCCTGTCTGGCCAGGGGGCCCGCGGGAGACGGTGAGGGGTAAGTGTCACCAGCCCTGCTCTGCGGCCTCCCCTGGGCGGTCGGCAACAGTCCAGACCGAGGGGGCGAGTTTCTGTAGGAGGACCAGCGCCGCCCTTCAGAAGCATACAGCGCGGTGACAGGCCCGCCTGCCGAGGAATCTCTCACAGCGGAATCTCTCACAGCTTTCTCGTTTCTGTGACCCGGTTACTCACACAGGAAGTCCATGACTCATTCGCTGCCTGCTTCCCTTTCACTGATTGAGCTGTGGCTCTAAAAATGGAAATTTTAACCATGGGTGCTGAATGATCAGTAATTCAGCAAACACTTGGTGCCTACTTTGCCTGACACTGTGCTAGCCCTTGCGCCTGGGAGCCTGGCCTGGATCTCGCTCTGGTCCAGAACACGGGGCTGGTGGCTGGGTCACGGAAGTGCTGGGGGCACTTTGCCTTCCCCATCCCAGTGGTTCCCGCCTCTACCTCCTGGCCGCCCAGAGGCAAGGCCGACACCCCCGAAACAGTGGGACACCCGTTACAAACAGAACTGTTGGACGCGCGTGACCTTGGGGACTGCGCCGTGCCTGCTGCCTGGGTCAGGGCGGAGCACAGGCTGGTTCTTGTAGAACGCGTATTTACCCGGGGAGAGTGGAGAAGGTGGGAGAGAGCCTGGAAGGGGACGTTGCTCGACCGGCCAGCGTGGCCGGGCGGGGAGGTGGGGCGGCACCCCGGGGTGCTTGGGGCTGGGTCCCTGCCGGGCAGCAGCAGAGCCACGGCCCGGTCAGTGGTGGTGGCCTAATGCCCACTCGGCCGTGTCCCCTCTGGGAAGACTCCCCGGGGCCGCCACCTCTCGGGCTGGCCCTGGGCTTCCGTCTGTTTGTGGACGTTGGTGGCACCTGTTGCTGGGCGCAGGCTGAGGAGGAGAGCTCGTGCTCAGGGTGGGGGTGGGGGCGCCGGAGCACGAGCCCCCCAGGCCCCCAATGGCCCTTTCCCTCCATCCGTCCCCCAGAGGCCCGTGTGCCGTCAATGCTGGTGAAGGGCCGCCCTGGCGACTCGTCTCCAGGCGGTGCTGGGCTGGGTTTTCAGGCTTCCGGTGTCACCTGCAGTGGAGGCGCGGCCGCCCACATGTCCCTTCTTGGTAGGCTGTCTGCTGGGCGCCTTCTCCCACCCGCCCGATGCGGCGGAGCTCGGTGCTCTCGGGTGCTCCCCGGCCTGTTGTTTGTGGATCCTGCCGCTTGTTTTGGCAGTCTACACTCGGGACCCCTGCCCATTAGGAAAACAGATGCAAGGGGTCCCTGAGGCCCGAGGCCCGGCGGAGCCCTCAGCGGGAGTTTCCTTCTCGAAGTGAAAGGCGCAGGTCCTCGCCCTGTTCCCTCTGCTCGGGGAGCCTGGACCTGGGGGCTTGCAGTCCACACGCCTCCCCATGAACAGCTGGTATTTTCATTATTAAAACCCAGGAGCAAGGAAGAAATACCTTGTCAAACTGTGTCTTTTACGAATATATTACCATCGCGTTTTCCCCGTTGCTTTTATGCGTACAGGTCAGCAACGCAAGCTGGCGGGCGGCCTCCCAGGCCCGCTTCTGCACCGGCAGCAGAGAGGGGAGGCGAGACAGGCCGGCCTGAGAAGGGGGTGCTAGGCCTGGTCTGTGCCGCTGGTGAGGTTCACTGAGTCGGGGGCTGGTGTCTGGTGAGGGCTGGGGGCACGGGGGTGGCACGGCCTAGGCCCCTCGGCTGTGTCACTCCTCCGGGCTGCGACGGCTTCACGCCCCGCAGGCAAGTCCAAGTAAGAAACAGGTGGAAACGCTTTGTAAGCAGGGACTCCCTTTTGTGTGGTTCACGCCTGTTCCTGAAATTGACCTGGGAGCAGATTCCGTGGTTCTGAGGCTGAGCATTTCCTGGGACACAAAGGTGTGACCTTGTTTCTACATCCACGAGCTTCCCCTTGCTGGACAGGAGGGAGTCCACCTGAGAGCAGGGACCTTGTGTCGGCGGACGCAGCGCTGTGCGCAGAGTCTGCACCCATCCTCAGAGTGTGTGCTGGCCACTCCTGGACATGGCCAGGGTCCCCAGTGTGGGAGTTCTCATGGTGGCTCAGCACTGACACCCAGTTAGCATCCGTGAGGACGCGGGTTTGGTCCCTGGCCTCACTCAGGGGTTAAGGATCTGGCGTTGCCGTGAGCTGTGGTGTAGGTCACACATGCAGCTTGGATCTGGCGTTGCTGTGGCTCTGGTGGAGGCCGGCGGCTACAGCTCTGATTCGATCCCTAGCCTGGGAATCTCCATGTGCCGAGGTTGCGGCCCTAAAAAGACAAAAAAGGAAAAAAAAGATGTCCAGTGTGAGGGTGAGGGATCACGTGTGACCTGCTGACTTTGGACGTAAACACACTGACCCCTCCCACCCCCCGTGACTCACACTCAGGCCCTCTCCTGGGAAGTGACAGGCCAGCTGTTGGGGACACTGTTTATTTTTGTATCCTCGTCTCTGGTCTCTGGCACACCCCCGGCACGAAAGAGGCACACAGGCGTGCTTGTTGAAGGGACGGGCTGTTGTGAAAGACTGAATGTGTCACCTGTGAAGTCACAGTAGCCTGTGCTTTAATAGCCTTTAGAGCGTATTTGTTTTCTCACAGAGAGAAATCAAAATACAAAACAAGCAATTCACGGACTTGGAGTTTTTCTCTATGTCAGAAATATAGTAAGAACAGCTTCTATTTTGTGTAGAGAGCTTTTGTTTCTGGTGATTGTCAGTAGGGAGAAGTAAATGGATTTTTTTTTAATGAGGACTTTTCTGAAACAAAAATATTTGAGTGAAAATTAAAGGTAGTTTGTTATTGGAAAATGATTTGTTTTTTTCTTTAAACCACAATTTGAATTTTTTAATGGAATTACTGAAAGTTAGTGTTGGGATAGATTTTTTTTTCTCTATGTGGGGGAAAAAAACCAAGCACTCCTGGGTTAAATGAATGGTTTAAAGAGTCCTGGAGGAGGGACGCGGGCACGACAGTCTTGGCCCCTTTGATTCCCTACGACGAGTGCCACCGGTTTGGCCTTGTCTCGTGCAGATAATTCACACTGTGCCATCTCTGATCTCTCGTGTGCCAAGAAAGAGAACAGAAATGTACATGGCCAGCGTGGTGACTGAGGAGTGCTTACAGTGCACTCTAAGTAAAGAACGGGCTTGCTCTTCAGATGCCTCCTTTGCAGAAAGGCGTTCTTGCTGTCGCACAGAAGGGGATGTTGAGGCTTGACTTCCAGGGCCAGGGAGGTGCCACGCTGACCCGAGCTTGGCTGTCAGAAGCCCTGGGGAGGAGGAGGACTGTGCAGGAAGTGGCGCTCCGTGCGAGGCGTCAGGGTGCAGACATTGTCCTTTGTGACTTCGGTGGCCCATTGTGGGGGACACCGTGAGCGACTTTGGCAGGCTTCCGTCGCCTGTCCAAGCTCGAGCCTCCCCGAGTGTAAAGGAGGGCTTGGTCCAGGGTTTCTGGGCTCCTGTGCCTTAGGTGCTCCCGAGACCCAGGGCAGATGGGGACCTGGATCCTCAAGCTGCTTGTGGTGCAGCTAGGGAGGGAGAGGCCAAATGCGATTACAGCTCAGTGGGCGGATTCGCACTGGAAATGCCAGCAGAGTAAGCTGGAGACGCGAGGACTCGGGGCTAAACAAATTCCGCACATTTATTGGGCGGAGCGATGTGGGCCTGGCTCTGAAGTGTGAGCAAGCTCTTCTTAGGTGTGTGCGTGGGGGGTTCTTAGAGCTGCAGAAGGTAAGGCTGAGGCCGGATCGTGAAGGCCATGAGTGCCTAAATGTTGGGGCTGCGTGCTGGGGCGCCAGCAAGGTACAGGTTGGACAGGTTGAGATTAAAGTATTGGGAAATGGGTGAGGGGGTGCCAAGACCCCACTGGGATGAAATGGGGCGCCAGGTTGAGGCAGAGAGGGATGGCTAGAAAAGGATGAATTTGAGAGAAAGGCAGGTAAAATGAGCAATTGGCCACAGAGAATGTCTTGGCAGTGGAGCAGACTGCAGCCTCAGTGATGCAGGTGCAGGCCTGGGGGCAGGAAGCTGGACAAGTGGAAAGGGCTGGGTAGATAAAAGCCAGTGCTTGAAGGATCTGGCAGAGTGAGGAGAGGACCCAGGAGGGTGAAAGAGGAAAACGTGGTGCAGTGTTGACACCAGGTGCCCAGGGACGGGGCACCTGGGGGACCTTGGTCCTGGCACTTGGGGGTCTCTGTGATGAGGTGGAGGTGGTGGCATGAGTCTCAAGGGGGAGGGGCAGTGGAGCAGGAGAGAACGGCCGTCCCAGTGGGGACCTCTGATGGCCTGGGGTCCAGGGAGGTGGGCAGCGGGTGCGCACAGGAGGAGGCCGCGTGGAGAAGCGGCCCCTGGGTCCACACTCAGGGTGATGGGTTCTTTTTGTGTTTGCAGTGCTCGCGCCTCCTGCGCCACCACCGCCACCCATCCAAGGATATGCCTTCAAGCCTCCACCTAGACCCGACTTCGGGACCTCCGGGAGAACAATCAAGTTACAGGCCAACTTCTTTGAAATGGACATTCCAAAAATCGACATCTATCATTATGAGTTGGATATCAAGCCAGAGAAGTGCCCAAGGAGAGTCAACAGGTGCTCTGTTCACCCCGTTTTCAAACCAGTCAACCCCACCCCCCAGCAGGCTTCTGCTGGATTTGTTTTTTAAAAAGCGTTCTTGTGTTGACATATGATGAAATACTCACTGGGAGGGTGCAGTTCAGGGGGTTCTGACAAATGCACGCCATGCCTGTCACCCCGAATGTTGTCTTGTGGCCTGGCTCTGCAGTCCGTGCAGGGGTCTGTGTCTCTGGAGGTGCGTTTCCCGCCCACGTGAGTGGGGTCGCACAGCCGCCCTCTGGCTTCGTCCTGCCTCCCTCACTCAGCATGTCTTTGAGATGGGCCTGTATCACTGTATTTGTTAGTGGCTGTTCCTTTTTTTTTTTTAATACAGCCACACCTGTGGCATGTGGAAGTTCCTGGACCAGGGGTAGAATTAGAGCTGCAGCCGTGGGACACAGCCACAGCCACACCAGATCTGGGCCATATCTGCAACCTATGCCGCTGCAACCTATGCAACACTGGATCCTTAACCCACTGAGCAAGGCCAGGGATCAAACCACATCCTCATGGACACCATGTCGGGTTCTTTACCTGCTGAGCCACAACAGGAACCTCAGTAGTGTCTTCTTTTTATTGCTGAAAGATGTGACATGAATATTGCATGATTCATTTCCTCGTCCTCTTGCTGAGAGCGCTAGGCTTTGCTTTTGTGAATGAAGCTGCTGTGAACATGCTTGTTCAGGTCTTTTTGTGGACGTAACGTCTTCATGTCTCTTAGATGAACACCTGGGGGTGAAATGGCTGGGTCAAAGGGTGGTATACATTTAACTGCATGAGACGCCAGTCGCTTTCTAGCGTGGCTGTACTGTCCCACTGTCCCTTCAGTGCTGAGTGCTCCGGCGCCCCCACGTCCTCGTCGGCACATGGTATGGTCAGCCTTGTTCATTTTTGCTGTTTCAGTGGATGATTTCTCATTGTAGTTTTAATTTTCATTTCTTGATAACTGAGTTGAGCACCTTTTCATGTGCTTATATCCATAATTATCATATTCGTATGTTATGTAATACTAAATCATATGTTATTTCTACTCAAGTGTGTTGAAGTCTTTTCCCTATTTTGACGGGGTTGCATTTGTCTTTTTGATACTGATTGGTTGCGGGTTTTAGTGTTTTCTAGGTGCAAGTCTACATTGGGAATATTTTCACCCAGTCTGAGGCTTGCTGTTTCACTTTCTTAATGGTATCTTTTACTAAGCAGAATTTTATAACGTTGTTATAGTTGAGTCTATAAAATTTTGAAAATGGTTATTACAGTGTGTGTTCTAAGAAATCTTTGCATTCCTGAAAGTTACAAAGATTCTCCCACTTTTTTTTTAAAGTAAGAATTAGAGTGTTTCCTGGTTCAAGGGTCAACTGTACTTTCTTAAATGTTTGACTGAATTTGTCATTGAAGTCACTTCGCCCTAGGGTTTTCTTCTTAGGAAATGCTTCATTCAACCTAATTTCTTTATCACATATCAGATTTTTTCCATTTCTTTCTGTGTCAGTTTTGGTAGTTTGCCCCTTTCAAACTGTCCATTTCATCTGTTATTGAATTTATTGGCATAAAGTTGTTCGTAGTATTCCTTTAATGTCTGCAGGACCTGTAGTAAGAGCCCCTGTTTCATTCCTGATATTTAAAATTTGTGTTTTCCTTTTTTTTTTCTTGATCAGGTTTGCTAGGGGTTTATTAATTATAATCCATCTTTTCACAAACAGCTTTTTTTTTTAAGTGAGAATTGCAGTGTTTTTTTTTTTTAATTATTATTTATTTATTTGCTTTTTAGGGCCACACCTGTGGCGTATGGAGGTTCCCAGGCTAGGGGTCGAATCAGAGCTGTAGCTGCTGGCCTACACCACAGGCACAGCAACGTGGGATCCGAGCCACAGCTGCAACCTACACCACAACTCACAGCAACACCGGATCCTTAATCCACTGAACAAGGCCGGGGACTGAAACTGTGTCCCCATGGATACTAGTCAGATTCATTTCCACTGAGCCATGACGGGAACTCCCTTTTTATTTTTTTGCTTTTTAAATCCACACCTGTGGCATATAGGAGGTCCTAGGTTAGGGGCTGAATCGGAGCTGTAGCTGCTGGTCTTCTCCACAGCCATAGCAACGCAGGATCTGAGCTACATCTGCACCCTAGACCACAGCTCACAGCAACGTTGAACCCTTAACCCACTCAGCGAGGCAAGGGATCGAACCCACATCCTCATAGATACTAGTTGGGTTCATTTCTGCTGAGCCACAACAGGCACACCCACAAGTTTTTTTTTTTTTTTTTTGTCTTTTTGCCTTTTATCTAGAGCCGCACCCGCGGCATATGGAGGTTCCCAGGCTAGGGGTCCAATTGGAACTACAGCTTCCGGCCTTCGCCACAGCCACAGCAATGCGGGATCCGAGCCGCGTCTGCAACCTACACCACAGCTCACAGCAACGCCAGATTCTTAACCCACTGAGCAAGGCCAGGGATCGAACCTGCAACCTCATGGTTCCTAGTCGGATTTGTTAATCACTGAGCCATGACCGGAACTCCTCACCCACAAGTTTTAATACATTTTAATTTTCACTCAATATAAGATATTTTCTCATTTTCATTATGAATTCGTTGTTTTTTATCTGTTATGTTTCAGTTTTGTTTTGTTTTGTTAAAATGTGTCGTTCAATGTTTTAACTCTTTTTTTTTTTTTTTTTTTTGGTTTTTAGAGCAGCACCCGTTGGCATATAGATGTTCCCATGCTAGGAATCGAATCTGAGCTACAGCCACCGGCCTCCACCACAGCCACAGCAATGCCAGATCCGAGCCGCATCTGCAACCTACACCACAGTTCACCGCAACGCCAGATTCTTAACCCACTGAGCAAGGGCAAGGACTGAACCGCCAAACTCATGGTTGCTAGTTGGATTCGTTCCATTGCACCATGACGGGAACTCCCAATCTTTAACACTTTAGGGTTTTTGTTTTGTTTTGTTTTGTTTTTCGATAGCCTGTTGTTATCGAGTGCTAGTTTAACTTCCTTGAGGTTACGGAACATACTCCATAAGATGTCAGTATTTTGAAATTTAGATACTTATTTTATGGCCATGCATGTGATTCTTCTTGTTAAACGTCGCTCATATACTTGAACAGAATGTGTATTCTGGAGTTGCTGGGTGTGTGGGAATCTGTAAATATTAGGCAGAATTGGTTGATGGTGTTGTTTCCATCCAGATATCCTTTCTAATTTTTTTGGTCCGCTTATGATGGGGATGTGTCAATTTCTTCCTTTAATACGATCGGTTTTTACTTCACATATTTTAAAGCTCTCAATATTTATAATTACTCTGTCTTCTATGATACATCGGCCTGCTTATCACTGGGAAATATCCTTCTGTATATTTGGTAATTATTCTTGTGTAAGTTTTTCTGTCAGTACCACCTCATGAACATTGTTATGCTTGCTCTTAATGTTGCCATGTCTTTTTCTACTCTTAATATTTCAGCTTGTGTGTGTGTGTGTATTTCAAGTACATCCTCGTACGTACTCTGTGATGGGGACTTAGTTTATCCAGTCGGACAATGACTGCCTTTTAACTGGAGTCTTAGGTTCATTTAAATATAATGCAGTTGTCTGTGGCTAGCTTTATTTAAGTCTACCATCTTGCTCCTTTTCCTGGCGGGGGGCATGTCTCACCCATGGCATGTAGAAGTTCTGGGGCCAGGGATCAAATACATACCACACGGAGGTTGCAGATGCAGCTCGGGTTCCGCTGCTGTGGCTGTAGGCCGGTACCTGTACCTCCGATTCAACCCCTGGTCTGGGAACTTCCTCATGCCACAGATCTGGCCCTAAGAAGCAAAAAAAAGAAAAATCCGTACCCCAGCCACAACCCAAGCTGCTGCAGGGACAGCGCTGGACCCTTAACCTACTGAGCCGCCGGGGTTCCTGACGTCTTGCTCCTTAACGACAAAAAAGTTTTACGTCTGTTTTTTATTCTCGTTTCTCTTTTCCTTTTTGTTTTTGGGGTTATCAGATGTTCTTTTGCATTCTACTTTATTCCTTCTATTAGTTTTTAACTTTGCCTCTTTAGCTTTTTAAATGATTGCTCTGTGGATTTCAATATGCATCTTTAACTTATTGTCATCTACTTAACATTAATATAGCAACTTCATATAAAATATGATTGTTATAGTAGTATAATTCCTTTGCTACTGTTGTCATGTATTTCACTTCTGCGTGTGTTAGTAAACCTCGTGATACAGTGTTGTTATTTTAAAGAAATCAAGGGAGTTCCCTGGTGGCGTGGAAGGTTGAAGATCCAGTGTTATAACTGTCGCGGCTTGGTCCGCATGGTGGCAGGGGTCTGATTCCTGGCCCAGAGCCTTCTACATGCCACAGGCATGGAAGAGACAGAGAGAGAGAGAGAAAGAAAACTGTTTACCCCACCTCATATTAACCCACATATTAATATTTATTACCCACATATGCCCTTATCTGGGTCTCTTTATTTCTTCCTGTTCATCAGTGTTTCGACCTGGCATCATTCCCCCTCAAAAGTCTGCCAGTGATAAATTCTCCCAGCCTTTTTTAGAATCTGCAAGGTGTGTTTATTTTCTTGTTTGTGGAAGATTTTTGCTGATATAGAGGGGTTTTGTGGTTTTTTTGTTGTTGTTTATTTTTCACTACACCTGTGGTGTTTGGAGGTTCCTGGGTCAGGGATCAACCCTTGTCCCAGAAGTAACCTGAGTCACAGCAGTGACCAAGCCAGACCTTTAACCAACTCAGCCACCAGGGAATTCTAGATAGTAAGTTTTAAATTGACAGTTTTTTTCCCTAGCACCTTAAAGATATGATTACATTGTTTTTTAATCCTCACTGTTTATCATGAAATGTCAGTTTTTCTTATTTTAGTCCCCCATATGCGTTTGTCTTTTTTCCTCTGAGTATTTTCTATTTAATTTTGTTTTTTAACTGATTGACTTTGTTACGCGTAGGTGGAGTTTTCAGTATATTTTTCCTTCTTGGGGTCCTTGAGTTTTTTGGATTTGTGTATTGATATCTTTCATGATATTTGGGTGAAATAATATCATTTCTTGAAATATTTTTCCTGTCCCATGTCTCCCTCTATTTCCAGTGTTGCAGTTTATGTATATGTTAGACCATTTGATATTCAAGTCATGGAGCCTGTGATTTAAAAAAAAAAATCTTTCCCTGTCTTTTCTCAGTTGGCGTAATCTTCAAGACCGTTTTATCCACCCTTTTTTGGCCGGAGGGTTAATGTCCAGTCTTCTGTAGTACCCATCCAATAATTTTTTTCATTTATATATTGTACTTTTTGGTTCTAGAATTTGCATTTGGTTGTTTTTCTTAGTTTACATTCTCTGCTGAGATTGCTCATCTGTTCATTATTCCCATCATTTTCTTTATGACCTTGAATGTATTTCTAGTAAGAGCATATTTAGTGTAGCAGCTTCTTGTCCGCTAATTACAACACGTGGGTCATTTCAGGGTCTGATTCTAATAACATCTCTTAGAGTACCGGTCACTTTCCTTGCTTATTCACATGCACAGTCAGTTTTGCTTTTGCTGACTCTCACGTTACACTGAGGGAGTCTGGCTTTGCTGTCTCTCTGCTACCCCGCTCTACAAATTCCTGCCACTGCTGCCCCTCCTCCTCAGCACAAGAGTGCTGCTTTCTAATACTCCTTCCCCATTTTGTGGTTTGAAAATTGCTCTCGGGCAGAGTGAAAGGTGTGGCTTATCTCCTGTTTTTCTCTTCCCTTAATAATCACAGTCCTAAGCTGCCTGTTTTCCAGTGCCAAAAATAGTTGTCTCACATTTTTTATTTTTTAGTTGTTTGGCTATCAGGATAAGTCCACTTACTTTGTCATGGTCAGAAACAGAATTCCCACTTGTAGTTTGATTGGCTGCACAGTTTGTGCTGGTGCCTTAGAAAATACTGTTTGCTGTTAAAAAAATTTTTTTTTCCTGATCACAGCCTTTGTCAGAGAAAGAATATTTGGAAATTCATTTCCCTTGCCTATAAAACTAAACAGTTGGATTCACTCGGCGTGACCAATGTATATTGGTCTAGACTTTTTAGAAGGTGATTTTATGTATACATTAAAATAAAAATAGTATATACCTATTGACCTACCAATTTCACTTCTAAGCATTTATTCCCCAAAAGATATGTCTGCAAAGAAAGAGTACGTGATAGTTTATGAGGTCCCTTAAATATGAGCTTACTAAAAATTATGTTTCTGAACTAAGACTTTAGCACCACTGGTTTAAACAACTTTGTTTACTGAAGGTCCTTTTTTGAGGGTTTTTTTTTGAGGGTTTTTTTGTCTTTTTAGGCCCGCGCCCATGGCAGATGGAGGTTCTTCCCAGGCCAGGGGTTGAATTGGAGCTGTAGCTGCTGGCCTGTGCCACAGCCACAGCAACGCCAGATCCGAGCTTCGCCTGCGACCTACACCACAGCTCACGGCAACGCTGAGTCCTTAACCCACTGGGCAAGACCAGGGATGGAACCTGTGTCCTCATGGGTGCTAGCCAGATTCTTTTTTGCTGAGCCAAAACAGGAACTCCTGAGATCTTTTAATATATCTTACAAGGTTTGAAATACTCCCTGAATGGGCTTGTTTCATTGTGAGTTTCCCTGGGACAAAGTCCTGTGTGGATTCGGATATAGGTTAGAGCGGAATGAAGGTGTGAAAAAGCGCCTTTTCTGGGCTCTTGATCAGTGTGGTGGCTCTTGGGCTCTCACGGTGCCATCAACCACAGAGTACACGAAGGTTTCTTTTTTGAAAACAGATATGACTAAGCCTTTGTCATCTGGCAACAGAAAAAGACTGATGGTGATTAATGTTGGATGTTTTTACCTGACTCTACACCCACATTCCTGTTGTAGTTATAACTGTAAGGTTCCCAAGTTACCCAGTGCTTAGAAATTGCCTCAAGTCAAACAGTCAGTAGCAAAGATGAGTCTTGAGCTGCATTTTTGTGGCCCGTGTACTCGCATGCCATGCTGCCCCCCCTAGCTTTTGAGCCAACCTGAGAGTTGTTGCCTCATTAAATGTGTGAGCCTTCAGGGTTTTTCACTTTACTATTAATTCTGATGGACTTTGGCTGAAGTCCAGTCTCAAAATTATAGTCAATTGTAATAGCATAGAAAAATGTTGGAAGTACAGTTTGTGTGCTAACAAACCCCTGGGCCAGCTTGACTTCGTCCCTCTCTCTCCATCTGTGCTGCTAACCAGCTGACATGTACGAAACCTCCACCGTGGGATAGGCACTGTGCCAGTGGGGGCAGAGGGGACAAGGTAGACTCAGTTCCTGTCTCTAGTGGGGACGAGAGAGGCACTCCAGCAATTGACAGTATCAGGGCAGTGTTGGAATGGAAGGGGAGGGTCCAAGTGCAAGAAATCCATGTTTCAGGCAGTCCCCTGCCCTCAACACCCGACCTCCTTCCACACTGCAGTCTGCGCTAAAGCAAAGGCCGTGTCTTAATTCTGAGTTCCCAAAACCTTGTGCTGTGCACATGGTAGATATTTAATAAATTCAACCCTGAGGCTTCATGCAAGACTGAGCGAAAATGCCGTCTCCACACATTAGGATGAGTCATTGTGAATCCTAGACTGCGGCATTCTCAGTCTCTGGCAGGACAGTCCCTCATTATTCTGAGTGGCTGCTCTGGGAGAGATTTAGTACGAGGCAAGGTCCATCTTCTCAGGATGCTTCCAGTATTGTTGTGGGCGTAGAGAACAGCCAGTGACTGGTGCTGGTCTAGGTAGGTTGTGTGGGTCTCCTGGCCAGCACTAGGAACCCTTGCCAGTGGGTCCAAATTAGCAGCGCCCTGTTCAGAAGCACGGGATGGTCTACAAGAAGGAAGAAGATACGCACTGCCCTTTCCCTCTTGTTCCTCTTGAGCTCTGTCAAGTGCCCCCAGGAGAACACTCTCACGTGCTCACTGCCCAGGGGGAGAGGAGGGCGGTGCAGCATGACTGTGGTTTGCAGCCTGCTGCTTGTTGGTACTGCCCACTGGAGGGGGCGTACGTTGGTCCAGACTTCTTAGAAGGTGGCTGAGTGTATATATTAAAATAAAAATAATATATAAACCCTTTGATCCACCAATTCTACTTCTAAGTGTTAATCCCAAAGAGAGATGTACAAGGATGCCTAATATGGTGATGAGAGAGAGAAAGAAAGGAAAAGAGAAAGAAAGAAGAAAGAAAGAAAGCAAAAAAGAGAGAAAGAGAGAAAGGAAAGGAAGAAAGGGAGAAAGAGAAAGAAAAGCATCTGTATGTCAGCAGTGGGAACGGTGAAATAAACACGCTGAGGTACTGTGAAACTGGACAGCAATGAAATGCAGCTTCATAGTGTGAATACCACGTCTGGAAACAGACAACAATGTAGTTTATTAGTATTATGTTATAGTACATGATATAATAACATTTCTATTTCTAGACTTTCTGCCACTTTGTATATAGATAGTGACTAGGAAAGGTCTCAAAGACATCCTGGGAAAACGGCAAGCTTCAGAACCATGGGTGTGCTGCAGTGTGTTAAAAAATAATACTCTGTAATTGTTTATATACCTGTGTATTTCTGTAAATGCATAGGGTGAAAAGAACAAGACTGCTTCTAAGAAGGGAATTGAGATAGGAGGTGGTTTGGTCTAGGCAAACTTACAGCATTATTCATATATGAAATTTACAATGAGAACTATCTATGTAAAACCCGTGTAATTAGAAATTAACACAGAAATACATTCAAAAAAGTTTTAGTATCTTATTTTAACTGAAAGTTTATATCCCATAACCTCCATCACCTGTTTCCTTCATCCCTCCCCGCCCACCCCACCACTTGTTTGTTCTCTGTGTGGGTCTGTTTCAGTTTTGTTATGTGTGTTTGCTCGCTGTGTTCAGCAGTTAGTTGTCATTTTGGTGTTTTCCTGTTAGAAGGTGAGCTTAAGTCCTTCTGCTTCGCCATCTTGTCCGAGTCCTCTTGTTTGTTTTTTTATTTTTTAGATTCCATCTTAAGTGAAATCGTATAGTATTTGTCTTTGCCTGATATATTTCATTAGGCATAATGCTCCATCCAAGTTGTGGAAAATGGCAAGATTTTGTTCTTCTGTAAGTAGCTCCATTGTATGTATATGCTACATCCTGATCCACATTCAGCTGTCGGTGGAGTCGCGCTCCTATCTTGGCTGTTGTAAATAATGTCTTGGTCAACACAGGGGGTGTATATATCTTTTCTTTCTTTTTTTTTCTGTTTGCCTTATCTAGAGCCGCACCCGCGGCATATGGAGGTTCCCAGGCTAGGGGTCTAACAGGAAGGAGCTGCAGCTGCCTGCCTTCGCCACAGCCACAGCAACGCGAGATCCGAGCCCCGTCTGCAACCTACACCATAGCTCACGGCAATGCCAGATCCTTAACCCTCTGAGCAAGGCCAGGGATCGAACCCGCAACCTCATGGTTCTTAGTCGGATTCGTTAACCACGGAGCCACAAAGGGAACTCCTATATCTTTTCTAATTAGTGCTTTTGTTTTCTTTAAAAAAATATCCAGACACAAAATGTATCACATCGACTTGTGATAATCTTTGTACACCTATGATAGAAATAAAACTCATTGTTATGGGAAAAAAAATATCCAGGAGTGGAATTGCTGCATTGTATGGTATCTGTACTTTTAACTTTCTGAGGAGCCTCCATGCTGTTTTCCATAGTGGCTGCACCAGTTTCCATTCCCACCAGCAGTGCTGGAGGGTTCCCTTTTTCCTGTGTTGCCAGCTCTTATTTGTTACCAGCCATTCCGATAGGCGTGAGGTTATACCCCGTTGTGGTTTTGATTTGCATTTCTCTGATAATTAGTGATATTGAGCATCTTTTCATGTGTCTCTTGGCCATCTATTTGTCTTCTTTGGGAAAATATCTAGTCTACCCTGGTGGACTTTTTTTTTTTCCGTTTTAGGGCCGAACCCACAGCATATGGAAGTTTCCAGGCTAGGAGTCCAATTGGAGCTGCAGCTGCTGGCCTACACCACAGCCACAGCAAATGCTGTGGATCTGAGCAGTGTCTGTGACCTACACCACAGCCCACGTTACTGCTGAGCCATGACGGAAACTCCTGGTGGACATTTTTAGTCAGGTTGTTAGGTTTTTTTTGATGTATGAGTTCTTCGTATATTTTGGGTATTAACTCCTTATCACGTGTTGTTTGCAAATATCTTCTCCCGTTAAACAAAATTTTCAGTTCACATTTTCATTTTGTTGACAGTTTCCTTTGCTGTGCAAAAGACTTCTAGTTTGAAGTAATCTTGTTTAGTTTTGCTTTTGTTTCCCTTACTTGAGGAGATAGATCCCTCCAAATACTGCTAAGATGATGTCAGAGAGGATACTGCCTATATTTTCTTTTAGAATTTAATCATTTCAGGTCTTAGGTATAACTCTTTAACCCATTTTGAGTTCGTTGGGGTTATAGCTCAGGGGCAGAGCATTTGACTGCATTTTGAGTTTGTTTTTCTATATGATCTAAGAAAATAGTTCAGATTGATTCTTTTGCATGTAGCTGTCCAGTGTTCCTAACACCATTTTTTTTAAGAGGCTGTCTTTTCAGTCGTTCTACATTCTTGCTTCCTTTGTTATTGATTAGTCGACCATGTAAGTTGGGTTTATTCCTGGGCTGCCTCTTCTATTCACTGATCCATATTTCTGTTTCTGTACTGGCAGCATAGTAGAGTCTGAAGTCACTGAGTGTGACACCTCCAGCTTTGTTCTTCTGAAGATTGTGTTGAAAAAGAATGGATATGTGTGTGTGTGTGACTGACTCACTGTGCTGTGAACCTGAAGCTAACACAACGTTGTGAATCACCTATACTCCAATATAGTTAATTTTTTAAAAAAATTAAGAAACAGCAAAGGCAGGAATTCCTGTTGTGACTCAGCGGTAACAAACCCAACTAGGATCCATAAGGACGCAGATTCAATCCCTGGCCTCTCTCCGTGGGTTAGGATCCGGCATTGCCGTGAGCTGTGGTGCAGGTTGCAGACATAGCTCAGGTCTGGCATTGCCGTGGCTGTGGCGCAAGCTGGCAGTTGCAGCTCTGATTCGACCCCTAGCCTGAGAATTTCCATATGCCACGGGTACCACCCTGATAAGACAAAAAAAAATAAAATAAATTTTAAAAAATAGATTGTTTTGACTATTCAGAGTCTTTTGTGTTTTCATACAAATTTTAGAATAAATCTGAAATTTGTATGAAAATAGTATGGATATACTTAATGCCACTGAACTGTACATGGTGGCCAATTTTATGTGATCTGTGATTTACCACAATCAAACCAGAGGGGTGAGGCCAGGAAGGAAGGAAGGGCAGTCAGCTGTAGTCAGCCTGGGTTGACAGAGTGAAGGGGTTTCCGCATTTCAAAATTAACTGCCATCCTGCCGTGAAAGTTAAGCAGTATGATCCCTATGTGTGTTTTGTGCAAGACGATCCCATGAAAGTGGGCCGTGGAGGCATGGGGGCAGCATGTGGGCGGCGTGGCGTGCCTTCCCTTGGTCCTCGTGGTGGTCAGGGTTGGGTACTGCTCCTCACCCGGCAGGATTGCTTCGTGGTCTGTGGGGGCAATTCCCAGAGGTAAGCGCTGGCCTGCCTCCTTCTTAGGACAAGTATTTCTTGGGCGCCTGGTGCCACACTGCTGGTGCTGGGTCTTCCTGGTGAGACATGGCTCCTGCCCACAGTTTGCCGTGTGAGTGGAGCCGTTATGCCAGCAGTTGACTTTGCTGGAACTGTGAGTATTAGCCTAGACAAGCTTGAGTTCTGCGATTGCCTTGGATACTAGGCACCTCCCTGCCTCAGCACAGGGGATTGAGAAGGGTGCTCTGTCCTCATTGTTGTGCTGCTTCTGTCCTTCGTTGTCCAGCTGAAACGTCTGAATGTCCGTGATTTGTTTGTGTTGTTTTTTTTTCTTTTTTGTCCACTCTGTGACATATGGAGTTTCCGGGCCAGGGATCAGATCCAAGGCACAGTTGTGATCTGTGCCACAGCTGCAGCAACCCTGGATCCTTTAACCCGCTGTGCTGGGCCAGGGGTCAGACCTGTGCCCTAGCGTTGTAGAGATCCTGTCCATCCTACTGTGCCACAGCGGGAACTCCCAGGGGTCCTTTTCCGGGCTCTTGATTTTGTCCTGGAGTCTGCTTGTCAGCCCTCCCCACCACCACGCTGTCTCTGTCATGGTAGCTTTGCCAGGTCCCCTTTGTTCCTCTTTAGGAATGTTCTAATTAGCCTGTGTCCATTATGTCCAAATTAGAATAGAATTAGTTTATTAAATTCCATCAGATAAAAATGAACCCCTCTGGATTTTTATCGGAATGGAAGGAATGGATTTGTTTGGGGAGAATTGAATATTCTTGTCCATGAATATGGTATACCAGTTGGTTGTTTTTTTAATATCCTACGATGCTTCCAACTCCCCAACAAGAGTTGTGTGTGCCTTCTGGAAGTGGTTGACCCCTGTCCGTCATTCCCTACGCATGTAGCTGTGGGGAAGTCCATTTCTCATTGCACTAGGCTTTCCTGGTGCATTTAGGAAGGACCACGTTGGTTTCGCTGATTTTCTCCAGTCCTGGGGAGAGAAGATCCGTGAAGGGTGGGCCTTCTAATTTGTTTCTGCCTCTGTGTTTGTGAATGAGATTGTCCCACGGTGACCGTGTTGTGTTTTGAAATAAAGTTTCTCTAGCCTTAGAAAATGAGTTGGGGCATGTGCCCTCTTAATTCTATTCATGATCATTGGTTGGATGATTTATTCTTTGAATGTGGACAGAACTTAACCTTGAGTTGACTGTGAAGTCTTGACCAAGAAGATGGGGTCCTTGAAGCTTGGGGAGCAGTGGTCTGGAGACAGCGTGCAGGAAGGGCTGCCTCATCCTGGGGCCCCAGAGTGCTGTGTGGAGCGGCCAGTGAGACTGTGCCCTGTCTGCTGGTCAGGAGCAGCAGGGGTGGAGGCCAGAGCAGCCGGGGCTGTGAACTCCCACTTGGTGTCAGAGGCCTGGTAAAGCCAGCAGAGCAGAGGCTCCATCTCCCCGGGGACTCCAGGGCAGTGGGACTCACCCCCTGCCACTAACACAGTTGAAGGTCAGCTGAGCAAAGCCAGTTTGAATAAGGAAAGAAGGGGAGGATTTTCTGATTCTTGCTTCCTGAAAGCTGACCACGCTCTCCCCCTTGTAGCAAGGCTGAGCTCAGGTGTGCTCCCCTCCGTTTTCCTGCTCCCAGAGTCCATCTTTGCTTCTTCACTGCATCCCATGAGCTACTCTTTCCCGATAACGACAGATTCTGAGTCTGACTGTCCGTTTGCTATCAGTCCTTTGTATGTCTCTCTTATAAGGACCTTAGGGGCCAGGCAGGTAGTAGAGCTTTCACTCTCTGTGCTTTAGTCAGATGCATTGAACTGAAATGCTGACAGAGATGTGCCAGGTGGGGGCTCCCTGGGGGCAGAGCCATGCGGACAGGGTGCTAGGTGGGTGTGGCGCTTCCTGCCTCGGAGCCAGCAGGGGAGTTGAGCTGTCTCTGGTCACCTGCGGGTGTTTCCGGAGGTCTCTCCGTGAGCCGTGTGGACGGGTGGGCACGACAGGCGAGGGAGAAGCCTGAGTGCTCAGTCCTCCAAGCAGCACAATGGGTCAGATCTTCCTGCTCGCAGGGTTCCTGCTGCCGTCACGCCTGAGCAGCAGACAGCAAACCTCCTCCTATCTCCTGGCCTTGCAAGTGGGCTGCGATGTGACTGTCCCGCTGGGTCAGGCCGGATGTGGGCTCTGGATCTTTGTTCCAGGGCCCAGGCTGAAATAGCAGTGGTACCCCGGGCACATTGTATGGCAAGTCACAGGCGCACGCAGCCCATGGCCGGGCCCTCCCGCGCTGTCAGCAGCATGGGGGGTGTGCTCTGTGCACGTGTGGGGACCGGGAGCCCTGTCCACCCCCTTCTCCAGGGCCGGTGTCTAATGGGTGCAGCTGCACGGTGCGTGGCAGGGGAGCCTGCTGCAACTTTTGAGTCAGTAAATGAATGAGCATAAACCCATTGAAAGTTCTAGTTTGGTTCCTTATAGAAAGAAACACAAAGTCATGTTATTAAAAGGAACCACAGGGCTTATAAAATTACTTAAAAACCAGTGTCAGAAGAATGTCATCCTGGTACGCCATCTCCCTGATTTTATTGACATTTTGCTTGAATTCTGTCTCGTTTCAGGGAAATAGTGGAACATATGGTCCAGCACTTTAAAACACAGATCTTTGGGGATCGGAAGCCGGTGTTTGATGGAAGGAAGAATCTGTACACCGCGATGCCCCTTCCGATCGGGAGGGACAAGGTGAGCCCGCGGAGCTGCTGGGATCAAGCAGTGCGCGGCGGCGTGTTTCTGGGCACACTGAGTCACTGCACCTCGGAGTGGGAGCTGCTCACTGGCCGTGCGTGTCATCGTGAGATCCACAGAAACTGCTTTCCGTGTGTAGTGGTTTTTAGGGGCAAAGGGTTAAGTCCAGAAGAAGAGTTCAGAACCTCTTGAAACCACTAAACTTTTAAATTTAAAATACGCACACGCACACACGTGCCCCAAGCCACCACCAGGCAGGCGCCTTGATGGCTGGATAGGGTTGTCAGCCGTACAGAAAAGCAAAGCAGGTCTGTGCAGGTATACGTGTGTGACAGAGGTGTTCAAACAAAGGTGATACTCTGCCTTAGCCGGCGCTTCACCTGAAATGGCAAGCATGATAATTAGCCCTGGAGTAGTGGTTGTATTAAAGTGTCACCTTATTGTCTTTATTCTTATCCTGGCTTTATTGAAATAGCAGTAAAATTTCTGCCTAGAAACAGTCACGTCTTGGCACAACCTTCCACCAGTGGGCCGCTCTAGGAGAGGCAGAGGGAACGCGGCTCAGAGATAATTTTTACACATATTTAAAAAAAAAAGGAAATGGAGTTCCCGTCGTGGCGCAGTGGTTAACGAATCCGTCTAGGAACCATGAGGTTGCGGGTTCGATCCCTGCCCTCGCTCAGTGGGTTAAGGATCCTGTGCTGCTGTGGCTGTGGCGTAGGCTGGTGGCTACAGCTCCGATTAGACCCCTAGCCTGGGAACCTCCACATGCCACAGGTGCGGCCCTAAAATGACCAAAAAAGGAAAAAGAAAACAGAAAAAAGCCCAAACTAGTAATTTAACGATTAACCCACTGAGAATGTGAAAGCTGGTTCCTGTTGAGAGTGACCGTACGATGAGCTGCTTAGCCGCGGGTCCCCGAGAGGTGACATGCTCACAGTTCAGAGGGGCCAAAACTGCTGCCCAGTGACCTGCAAGTTCTCCACAGGCAGTACATGTTTTTACTTTTGTATTTTAGTGATAGTCTTAAAATGACTAAGCTCCTTTTCCCCAACCGGCTGGCCAGCAGGGCGGCTGGTTTCAGCACCCAGCAGTCGGCTTGAGGTGCAGTGCTCTGATAGGGAGCAGGGTGTGCGAGGCTGAGCGAGGTCCGGTGGTGATAAGGGCTCGGGGCTCAAGTGGCGCTGGGCGATAACGGGGTGCCCAGGCTGCCCAGCCCGGCCCCAGGTGACTGACGTTGTGTTCCAGCTGTGAGGGCACCCCACAGCTGCCTGTCAGCTGAGCTGGGTTGCCTCTTACAAACTAATCTGCTCTGCTTTTGGAATTTATCAGTTATAAAGTTTTGTGTTTCATCTGCACATTTGGTTTTGTCTAAAGTTGTATAAGAAAGAAAAGCGTAAGGAGTTTATTCACAGTTTTGTCTGCACATATTTATAGATGCCAGGAGGGAGAGGCTTAGGGACAGTTTTCCTTCAGAGGGTGACAGGGCTGGAGAGTCCTGAGCAGTGAAGCCTCTGCACTTGGAGGGTCAGAGGTTTGGGTGGGGAGGGAGTGGAGCAGGGTGCCGTCCTCGGGGCCCCCTCCTCGGGGCTCTCCTCTGAGGCGTCCCGTCCTGCTGCCTCCGGGGCTGAGGGTCCTCCAGGAAGCCGCAGCCTCCGTCGGGGTGCTTGGTGAGCGTGCCCCCCGCCCCGGGAGCAGCCCCTTCCTGCAGCCGTCGCTTACTGTGGGGGCTGCGCGCCCAGCCAGTCTTGCCATCGCTGTGATCGCTGTGTCCCAGGACCTCTGGCAGGTTTGCCATCACGGAAGCCCTCCACCCAAGTTCCCCCTGGAGAGGCTGGTGGCCTGGAGGGGCAGCCCCAGGGCCCTGTTCGCGATGGGTGGGAGCGAGCTCAGGGCCTTTTCCGCACGACAGCCAAGTCTGGACAGAAGGGCCCTGTTGAGAGCAGTGGGCCGCGCGTGTCTCTTCCTGGCCTTTGCCAGGCGGTTTCCTGGCCTCTGTATCCGAGCTGCGTGGCAGGACTCTTCCTGCTGCAGCTCTAGTCTGTCACCTTGGTGACGTTCAGACAGAGGGAGTTGAGCTGCGGCTTTGGTCTGTCTGAGAGATTGGGTTTCACTGCCATCTTACCGTTTTCCAGGCCTGAGGTTCTGCCACCTGCTGATGCTCAGCTGTCCGTGGTCAGCTGCAGTGTCCCTGTGTCACAGCTTTGGTGGTGCTGGCGTCCTCGGCTGGCACAGGCATCTGTGAGGCGGGTGGGCTGCCTTCCCGGTTCCCTGGTAGAGACGGGGAGCCCAGCGGGAGCCCGCACACCCTGCCTAAGCCTGGTCAGTGCTGCCTGTGGAGGCTGCCTTGTCGGGACTGTTGAGAGACCGAAGGCTCTTGGTGTGTGGACGACTCCGCTGGCCGCAGCCCAGACACAGCCCTGCCTGGTGGTAGGGGTGCGGTTCTGTTGAATCCCCATTGATCCTAGCATATTAGGTGTGCACCACTCAGCTGCTTGAGATGTAGTTACTGGCAGAGAATGTTGTGGAGCCTCCCTTTTTATAGGGGCCAAGAGGAGGCTGGTCTAGAATCTATCTAAAAATGTAAATACCGGGAGTCCCTCTTCTGGCTCATCGGGTTAAGAACCCAACTAGTATCCATGAGGTTGCAGGTTCGATCCCCAGCCTCACTCAGTGGGTTAAGGATCCGGCATTGCCGTGAGCTGTGGTGTAGGTCGCAGACGCAGCTCAGATCTGGTGTTGCTGTGACTGTGGTGTGGGCCAGCAGGTGCAGCTTCGATTCAGCCCCTAGCCTGGGAACTTCCACATGCTGTGGATGCAGCCGTGAAAAAAGAAAAAAAAAACCTAAAAAAGACATGACTATATAACCTTAAAAATGTAAGTACCTGTAGCTGAAGGAAACTGCGTCCCTCTCAGCCCCCACACGGGGTATCCCAGAGGCGTTTTTGAAGGATGACATCCACAAGCTCCGAATTAGTACCAGTTCTTAGAATTGTTCTTTAGATACCAGAGTGCTGCTGGGTGGAGACGTGTGCAGTGGGCATGAAGTGCCTGCCGTAGACGTTGGTGTGTAAGGTGGGAACGAGCCTGGGGTTTGCATCCACCTACTGTCTGGGTCCTTTGTGTTCCACTTCTCCACAGGTGGCACTGCTCTCTCCTCACGCTGACGCTGGAGTCAGGTCTCTGCTGGCCCTGGCGCCCTCCCCCACAGCCCGATCCTGTTGGCTTGGGTTAAATTGACCCTCTGCTCTTCGTTGGTTTTAGCAGATGTGTTATATATTTTGTTCTGAGACAAAGCATACTGTGGTGTCCTTTTATTCTTTTGTTTGCTATTGGATACTTAAAGTCCAGCCATCATGAGAAAATCTGTTCCTTTTCACTGCTCTGCTTTCCGTTGGACAGACCTCGGGCCGTTTCCAGCCTGGGGCTGCCGGGCGTGGTGTGTGGGCCTGTGCTGGCGCACAGCTGGGCGCGGGTGTGCCGGGGCTGCGGTGCCTGCTGAAGCGCAGCGAGCGGCTGAGGGAGGGGCCCCCGGGACTGGAGGGGAGTGGAGAGGAGTGAGTGCGGACTGCTGGCTGAGGGAGGCGGTCCAGGGAATGAATACTGAGCTTGGCCGTGACAGCTCCTAGGAGTGTGGTGGGAGCCTGCGTGGGGCGGCCTTCCAGGCCGATGGCCCAGAAGGAGGCAGCAGGACTTCTTCTGAGACAGCAGGTTCGGGAGGCCCCTGGTCGTCAGGTGGGAGGTGGACGGGCCTTTGACCTCAGCCTGGCGCAGTCCCACGTGCCCTTCCGTGGTGCTGTGGCCGCGAGCTGCACTGTCCGCCTCAGTGTCTGTATTTTATGTGTGAAACGTGCGGGGGTTTTGCGTGGCTAAAGATGAACTGTAATCCGTGACCTGTCAGTCCTGGTCCCACCACCAGGGAAGCAGCGCCAGCACGTGGCAGGATCGCTTCGGTCGTCAGCCCAGTGAGTGCGCCGCGGAGGATGTGACCGTCAGTGAGCGAGTGCTGGTGTCACTGGGGTGTTTGAGTGGTGGAGTGAAGAGGTGGGCGGGGGTGCCGCTCGGGGAGCCTGGGAGGGGAGACCTCCTTGAGGGCTTGGCTCCCGAGGGTGCCGCAGAGGCCATGGCCAGCACTCCGGCCACCAGCTGCACGTGGCCAGTGCCTTTCAACTTTTTAGAGGTTAACGAAGCTAGGAGTTGCGATCCTCTGCCACACCAGCCACTGTTCAAGGCTCAGTGGCCACCGGTGCCGGGTCAGCTGGAGAGAGGACAGTGTCCAGTGTCAGGGAGAGTTCTGGAGGGATGTTTTAACCCAGGCTGGGGTGCACATCTTCTGAGGTTCTGCTGAGGGTTTTGTTTCCCGGGACATTCTAATTGGCCTGTGCTGCTTGAAGCTGTCTCTGCCCTTCTGTACTGGCGGTGCTGGCTCCGCAGCCCGCTCCTGGCGGAGGTGGGCAGAGGCAGCCCTGGGGAGGAGTGGCGTGGGATGTCCCCACCGCCCACGTCCGCAGTCACAGGCCGTGACCTGCCCAGGTCTTACTGTGGGCAGTTTAATCAGACGAAAAGGCAGGAAGACTGGAGATGCACGGCCATCTAGCCTACAGTTGTTAGCATTTTGCTCCATTTTATGTCGTGTCTGTTCTGAGAAGGCTTTTCTTTCCTTTTTTTTGGGGGGGGTCTTTTTGTCTTTTAGGGCTGCAACTGCAGCATATGGAGGTTCCCAGGCTAGGGGTCCAGTTGGAGCTGTACCCACCGGCCTAGGTCAGAGCCACAGCAACGCAGGATCCGAGCCACATCTGCAACCTACAGCACAGCTCACAGCAATGCCAGATCCTTAACCCACTGAGCGAGGCCAGGGATTGAACCCGTGTCCTCATGGATGCTAGTCGGGTTTGCTAACCACTGAGCCATGACGGGAACTCCACTAAGAAGGCTTTTTGTTCATGGTTTAGTCACTGCCAAATTACTGCACTGGATTCCTTTTTTTTTTTTTTT
>PVHT020000230.1:31673912-31716202 GCA_004024745.2 Catagonus wagneri | reverse complement strand
GAGCCGCACCCACGGCATATGGAGGTTCCCAGGCTAGGGGTCTAACAGGAGCTGTAGCTGCCGGCCTTCGCCACAGCAATGTGGGATCCGAGCCGCGTCTGCAACCTACACCACAGCTCACGGCAACGCTGGATCCTTAACCCACTGAGCAAGGCCAGGGATTGAACCCACAACCTCATGGTTCTTAGTCGGATTCGTTAACCACTGAGCCACGAAGGGAACTCCTACTGCGCTGGATTCTCAGTGGACCCAGAAAATAGGAATCCCAGCCAGACCCACTATACTTTTCTCAGTCCCACTGGGGCAAGGATGACTCCCCAGGACCCTCAGTGAGCTGCCTAGGCCCCCTTCCCTTGTCCCAGGAGCTTTGGCCTGTGCCTGCCGTCACAGACCACGGCTGAGCAGAAGCCGTGCAGCCTCCGCCCCTGTGTTGCGTCTTTGGGATGTGGTCTCTTGCCCCTTGCTTCTGCCGCCGCCTGTGTGCAGAGTCGGGCTCAGACTAAGCACTGGACACCGTGGAAGCTGGGACTCCCGCCCTCCTTCCGTCACTGTGCTGGGGGGCAGGGGGGCGGAAAGGGGCTGAGCGCCCCCCCACGCATGGGTTGGATGAAGGACCAGCTGACTTTCCCCAACCTGGGTGTTCTGGAAGCTCACGCACCGCCTCTGACCTCTTGGGACCTCCTTAAGAGGGCAGCTCGAGTGACCGTGTGCTCTGGGTCCCGCCAGGTGGAGCTGGAGGTCACGCTGCCCGGAGAGGGGAAGGACCGCATTTTCAAGGTGTCCATCAAGTGGGTGTCGTGCGTGAGCCTGCAGGCGTTACACGATGCACTTTCGGGGCGGCTGCCCAGCGTCCCCTTCGAGACGATCCAGGCCCTGGATGTGGTCATGAGGCATTTGCCGTCCATGAGGTGAGCACCAGCCGTGAGGTGGGGAACAGGGAAGCAGGAGGGTCTGCTCTGACCCCAGCTGTCCGAGGGAGGGCTGGTTCTCGGGGCCGGGGAGCTGGTGGCCATTTGGATTTATGTGGTGAAAACAGTAGCAGTGCCAGCATGGGAAAAAACTGAAGTGTAAACCACCAGAATTCTCAGCTGAGCTCCCAGAGGCCGCCTCCCTGTCTCTGGGCGTGCTGGTCTTTCCACCTGACCTGCGGGCTCGGTCCTTTTCTCTGTCACCCTCACACGTGGGACTCTAATAGTACTCACGCTCCGGGCTCTCTGCTGGCCTGGCTTCCCCTACGTGGCTTCCCCCACGGCACCACGGGCAGCACCGGCTCGCTTCAGGCGGGGTTTCTTTCTTCCCACTAACCGCACACCCGAACTTGCTGGGACGGGGTAGGTGGACACTTGGAGGCTGGTGATTGACCAGGAGGCAAAGAGCGGCTCCAGTTCCCCATGTGTGAGCCACCCCCACGCCTCTAGTTAGTTTCCAGCCTGGGACGCCTCTTCCTTCCACACGTCACACACAGTAGAGTCTGAGGAACCATCTGCGTGGTTAAGTGAAAAAGGAAAACATAAAATTGAAACCACCCTCCACGCTGAACTCTCCCAGTGCCGACCAGAACTCTAAGGGGTGAAGGGAGAGTGTGAGTGCAGGTGCCCTGAAGCCTGTGTTAGATCTTAAAGGGGACCCTGGGCAGTGCGGTCCTGCCGTAGCGCTGGGGGCTCTGACTAGTCGCTTGTGATGCAGCGCGATGGAGGAGAATGCAGGAAGACTGGTGTGTGTGTGCGTGTGGGACCGGGTCACTCTGCTGTACAGTAGAAAATTGACATGACACTGTAAACCAGCTATAATGGAAAAAATACAAATCATTTAAAAAAACTAAAAAAACAAAGGACGCCCTGGTGTCCTGCATGTCCAGGGCAGGCTCTCAGTCCTGGCAGCGCCCGCCCCCGGCCCCGGCCCCGGCCCCAAGCTTGTGATCTCATTGCTTCTGGAGCCGTTGATGGGAGGAAGGTGGGTGGTGCAAAGAAAACAACTCTAGAAGGATTGTTGTTACAATGTCAAATACATTTTTTACCTGAGTGGCAGGAATTAGTGATTTTTTTTCCTTCTGAATTCCTTTGAATTAATTACCCTGTTATAATCAGAAGATGAGTCTTTTGTTTGGGGAAGATAACCAAAGAGGCAGGATTAACACTTCTAAGGGCGAAGCAGAGAGGGCTGTGTTTGTGACCTGGTCGGTGGCTCGGCCGGCAGGTGACAAGGTCACCCCGTGGGGACCCACGCATGGCGTGCCGTGGCCTCCGGCTCTGAGCGCACCATTAGTAACTGGCCCCTCTGAGGGGTGTGGATCTGCGAGGCGAGGTCGGGGTCTCCACCCACGCCTCCCCGAGTTTGGATGGAGCTGCTCAGTAGAGGAGCCAAGGGGGCAGGAACCTGGGCGCTTGGTCCCTGAGAGGCCTGACCGTGCTCAGTGCACGCGCACCCTTGCCCGCCCTGTCCTAGAAAGATGCCAGGTGCCGTGCCCAGGTCCCCGTGCTGCGGGAAAGGCATTGCGGCTGGGCCGCGTGTCCCCAGCTCCCGGGAGGAGGCGCTGCCACGGGGCTCAATGGGGCGTGGGTGGGCGGGGTCTGGTCACAGCAGTTTTCCCCAGAGAGACAGGCAGGATTGTCTGTGGGAGTGTGTGCCCGTCGGCCTCCCGTGATGGGCTCCCGTTCCAGGTACACCCCTGTGGGCCGCTCCTTCTTCACGGCATCTGAGGGCTGCTCCAACCCGCTGGGCGGGGGCCGAGAAGTGTGGTTCGGCTTCCATCAGTCGGTCCGGCCTTCCCTCTGGAAGATGATGCTGAATATTGACGGTAAGCAAAGCCGCAGGAGTCGTCGCCGAGCGGGGCCGCGTGCTTGTCCCACTGCCCGTCAGGTCACAGCCACTGGGGGGCCCACGCCAGGGACCGTGCTTTGGGGTGTCCAGGGGCTCCGGGGCCTGTGTTCCCGGCTGACCCTTTGTTGACTCGCGGATGAGACTGGTAGACTTGAGTGGGATCTAGACCAGAAGGCAGGTGGAAAGTCCAGGGCTAGTAGTTACCACCATCTGTTTTGGGTTTTGTTTTTAAACCCCAGCTTTCTTCTCAGGATGACTTTATCTTTAACCCCTACCAACACCCCATCGCCCCCGCCAGAGTGGGGCGGGGCGGGGCGATAGGCAGCCTGTGACCAGGTGTGACCCCCCCCCGTCTTACTTCTAAGTCCAGACTTGGCGGGGAGAGCAGAGGCCAGGCACCCTCCTTACCTGGCCCGCAGCAGGCACTTGGGGGCGTCGGGAATTGACTGGCGAAGGAAGGGACCCCGGGCAGACCTGGTCACGTTTCTGCTTTTGTCTCTTTTCCCACCTGCAGTCTCAGCTACAGCGTTTTATAAGGCACAGCCAGTAATCGAGTTTGTGTGTGAAGTTTTGGATTTTAAAAGTATTGAAGAACAACAAAAACCTCTGACAGATTCCCAAAGGGTCAAGTTTACCAAAGAAATCAAAGGTAACTAAATGCCCGCTCCGTGGGGCCGAGAGGTCTGCGAGGCCCCTCCCTTGGCGGCCCTGCTTCTCGCTGTGTTTCCCGAGTTCTTGTTTCTCCACGTGTTTCTGAGGGAGAAGTTTGCCATCGGATAGATTCGCACGGGGGCAGGCACACGCCTTTCCCAGAGCCGGAGTCCTCTCCAAAGAGCCGGTGACCTTCTGCTTGGGGTGCCCGCAGCCCAAGCATGGGCGCTAGGACCAGAGAGCAGCTGCATCTCAGGACATTCCAGAACCCGGACCCCGTCACAGCTTTGGCAGCATCTGTACCCACTGAGCCTGCTTTCTGGAAACACTCAAGGAAATGCAGTGCAGGGTTCAGTGACCTGGCTGGGGTCCTTCTTTGAGTTACTGGAGAGTTGGCAGGCCCCGTCGCCCGCCCCCTGAGCCTGGCCCCCTGCACCTGTCCTTTCTGGGGCACCTTGATCCCAGCAGCAGTGCTCAGGGCTAAAAATAATACTGAAGGAGCCCAGGAGGCCGAGGCGGCTGTTGCCATGCTCTCAGCTGGCCATGTGACCCCCTGCCTTTGAGACAGTGCCCTGCCTCGGGCCCACTCAAGTATTTCTGAGGCCAGAGGCATCCCCGTGGGTGAGACGGCTCAGCCCGAGGGCCACCCAGAGCGCCCTGGACGCGAGTCTGTAGGCGAGGCTCCTCTAAAATCCACTGGTCTGCCGCGGGCATGGGCTGCAGGCCGCCGAGTCTGGGCGCTGACGCCGGCTGCTCTGTGTTGCCAGGTCTCAAGGTGGAAATAACGCACTGTGGGCAGATGAAGAGGAAGTACCGTGTCTGCAACGTGACCCGGCGGCCCGCCAGTCACCAAACGTAAATGGCGCTCCTTTTATGCTCTTGCCTGCCCTGACCTCTGAACTTCACTGTCACCCAGCTGTCCAGCTGCAGCAGTGGCCCCTCTGGAAAGGATCTGTGTCCTGGTTGTAAGACTCCGGAGTGCACTGCTGGCCTGGTCGAGTCCGTGCTTCCTCTCTAGAAACAGTCATGACATTCCCTGGGGGGGTGGGGGAGGGTCCCTTTTAGTTTCCTTCCTGAACCTTCCAGGCAAGAGGAGAGTCTTTGGTTTGTTTTGCAGCCCTCGGTGCTGAGCACGGTCCTGGGAGGGGTCGTGAGATGCTCGCAGATTCTCCGTGTGACCCCCCAGGCCGAGGCGGGGCTCTGTCTTGCGCAGTGCGGTCCGGGGCCTGGCCCCACAGATGCGGTGCTGTCTAGTTGTGTGGCCCCTGCACCCCAGCTCGCGGCCTCCTGGACTCAGTGAGGACGCACTAGTTGCTTTCGTGGTCGTTCCGCAGGAAGTGCCTGCTGTGACATGGGTACTGCTTATACCAAGACGCCTGGGGCCCTGCAGCTGGAGGGCAGGGCGAGTCTGGGCCCGGCCCCTGGGGCCTGCTCCCCCCGGCAGGCTGGGCAGATAGAGGGGTCGGCCGACACCCCTGCACGGGGACTGCCCTCCATGCACGCGAGACGCCCCCGCGCTGCCTGTCCCTCGTGCCGTCCTGTCCTGGCTGTTTCCAGGCTTCCTGGGCCGGGCACTTGGCGCTCAGCCCCCAGACAGCTTCCAGAGTCAGTCTCAGGACAAGGTTGGCCACAGAGCACACAGGCCTTTCTTTGTGGGTTTGTCTTCCTTTGTCCTGAGTGCCCTGCATGTGGTCCAGATGTGTGAGTCGTCTGTGGTCACTGTGTGCTGTGGACGTGTGGGTATTCGTCTCTCAACTGCAGAGACAACCCGAAAGTTCCAGACAGCCCAGGGCCGTGATTTGGCGTTGACCCCCGGGAGATGCTTTGAAGCACCCTGCACCCTCTCCAGCCCACAGAAGCAGCCCTGGGGGAGCCGGGGGCTCCGGGCCTGAGCCGCCTCTCTCTTCCCTAGGTTCCCGCTGCAGCAGGAGAGCGGGCAGACGGTCGAGTGCACGGTGGCCCAGTACTTCAAGGACAGACACAAGCTGGCTCTGCGCTACCCCCACCTCCCGTGTTTACAAGTCGGACAGGAGCAGAAACACACCTACCTTCCCCTAGAGGCAGGTCCCCTCCCCCGTGGGCACCTGCAGGCTGCTGGAGACGCGCACGGCGGAGGTCCCGCTCGGCACCTGGGTCCAAACTTCGTTGCTCCTGCTGCTGTGGGAACCGGGCGGGTTAAGGGATGTCGTCCAGCCTCAGTTTCTGCCTCGGTCAGATGGGTTTGGTAACTTGCAGGGCTTGTGCGAAGGTTGGGACCACACCTAGTATGTCCAGCGGGCCCCCGGCACAGAGTGAGATGTGCTCAGAAAATACACTGCTTCTTTCCTCATTTATTGAAAATCTGCCTCTGGTTTGAAAAATTCTTGCCGGGAAAAGATCAAATTCTGAAATTAAGACACGAGTTCTAACTCTTTGCTGTTAGTATTTTAAATTCTCAGTGCTCGTCCAGTTCCTCAGACCTCTGGGGCCTTGGCCAGCGTTCCCCTGTGTTGTGTCCAGAAGGTAGACTTGCCTTCCATGCGGCAGCTCTCTATCTGCTCCACGTCTGAGGACGGAGGGCGGTGGGGACGCAGGCCCGCCTGCTGCCGGGGCTCCTCTTACCGGCACAGAGCCCGCTGGCGTCTGCGTTCTGCCGGCTTTGCTTGGGGGCGTTTCTGCCCTCCTCGCCCAGTGGTTTCGGAAACAGCCACCACCACTGGTGTCTGCGGGGTGCTTCGAGTTCATGCAGGCAGAGCTGGGTGCCAGCCCTCGTGCTCGGCCGCGGAGCCGCGCCTGCGCCTCAGCGCGATGCTGACACCTGTTCATGCGCTCTCTTCGTAGGTCTGTAACATAGTGGCGGGACAGAGATGTATAAAAAAGCTGACCGACAATCAGACCTCAACCATGATCAGAGCCACTGCCAGGTCAGCCCCTGATCGGCAGGAAGAGATTAGCAAACTGGTGAGCATCACATCCTCAGGGCCAGCCCTGGGCTGGGGACACCCTCGGCTCCCCAGCTCAAGGTGCCCAGGTCAAGGCAGCTGGTGCCTCAGGCTGACGCAGCTTCTGGAAAGAAGCAAAGAACTCCCCTGACTCTGCCTTTCTCTCCCATTTTCAAGATGAGAAGTGCCAGTTTTAATACAGATCCGTATGTTCGTGAATTTGGAATCATGGTCAAAGACGAGATGACAGATGTGACCGGCCGGGTCCTCCAGCCGCCCTCCATCCTCTATGGAGGCAGGGTAGGTGGCAGACTGGGTAGGAAGCGTTTTGGGGGTGTTGGGAGCGTGCGTCTGAACGCTGATGCTGGAGCGGCAGCCTCTGACCCCTATCTGGAACCACCCTGGAGAGAAGTGTGGGCCGAGGTCAGGGTAAAGAATTCTTCTTGCTGCAGTGAGACCTCCGACAGCAACGGGGCTTCAGGAAGGGCTGGCTTCCTTGGCCCTTTTGAGGTTTTCAGAATTACCGTTTTCCTTTTTGAAAGGTAAACTTTATTATCCCATCAAAATTTTAAAAGCATCTTTCCTTATATGCTGGGTACTCTGCCAGTGATTAATTCTTTTCCAGAAGCTTAGGCTGCCTTTCTCTTTTCTAACGTTTGTTTTGAAGGTATTTGGTAGCAAGCCTAACAATTTAGGTACAGTTCTATTTGCTTTTGCTCATTCGACCCCAGGCTTTTGTCCGTAGTCACCAATGGTCCTGGCCCTTGAGCCCCTTAGAGCTCTCTCCCTCCCCACCACCCCGGCAACCCCTACCCCAGGCTCGGAGCACAGGAGGTGGGCGGGGTTCCGCTTCGCAGGGCGGGGCTTCTGTGCATCTGGAGCCCTGGCGGCAGCCCGTGTACCCCCTGACCCGACACCTTCTTCCTGGTGGAACGGCACTGCAGTCCTCAGGGCCCGTAGCAAGGTTTAGATTCGGTGTGTAAGTTTTTTTCTCTTTTTTCTCTTAAAATACAAATTCTATTTAAAGAAAAACACTTCGAAGCTCAAAAGAGACAGAATTATAGTAAAAAGGAGGCAACTCTTGAAAAATCACCCCAAAGGTACTCACATTTCTCATCCCTGTTATGCAAAGAGGAGCATATCGAATACACTTCTGTGCCTCCCGTTTTTGTTTTTTTTTTTACCTTAGTATTTTCTCTTAGATCCCATGGAGCTCTCGGGGTGCACGTGCCCCGTGGCTTGCTTTTGACCATTGCACGGTGTTCCTTTGTGAGGGTGGCCCTGCCCGGTCAGTGGGCCTGGGGGCCACCCCCACCCCCGGCAGAAGCCTTCTGAGCAAGGCCTCCCGGCTCCTCAGCCTGGGTGCCCCCAGGAGCCCAGACCCGCAGACACAGCACCTGCCACCTTCCACGCAGCCTCGAGGGAGAAGCTGTGACTCCCCTCAGAGTCAGGGGGTACCCGGAAATCGGGAGGCTCAGGTGGCGAAGCCAGGATGGCAGATCTAGTGTCTTTCCAGCTTTCAGTAAAACTAGGAATAGCCTAGGAAAACAAATGGTTCTTGTAATCTAACCTTGCAAATGTAGATTTCTGAGGATTCAAACTTTTTTTTTGTCTTTTTGCCTTATCTAGGGCCGCACCCGCAGCATATGGAGGTTCCCAGGCTAGGGGTCTAACAGGAGCTGTAGCTGCCAGCCTTTGCCACAGCCACAGCAACGCGGGATCCGAGCCGCGTCTGCAACCTACACCACAGCTCACGGCAACGCCGGATCCTTAACCCACTGAGCAAGGCCAGGGATCGAACCCGCAACCTCATGGTTCCTAGTTGGATTCGTTAACCACTGAGCCACTATGGGAACTCCAGGATTCAAACTTTTTAATGCTTCTAAATGAGCAGATTTTTCCAGCTCTCTGAGATAGTGTAATGGGAGCACACATCAGATCGCCTGCCCTACCCGTTGTCCTGTTAGACAAACGTTAAATGGCCCACAGGGCTACTGGGCAACGTCTGGAGACTGGACTCTGATGGGCAGAGGCTGCTAGCACCCTCCAGTGCACAGGGCGGAGCTGAGGAACGCGCGGGTAGAGAGTCCATTGCTGTGTAAACTGTGTGTTTTTACTTCCTGAGTCGGGAACACCAGGCGTGGTGGGGCCTTTGAGACTGATGGGAGCAGGGGAGTAATTTTTTTTTGTCTTTTTGCCTTATCTAGGGCCGCACCTGCGGCATACGGAGTTTCCCAGGCGAGGTCTAACAGGAACTGTAGCCGCCAGCCTTCTCCACAGCCACAGCAACGCAGGATCCGAGCCCCGTCTGCAACCTACACCACAGCTAACGGCAATGTTGGATCCTTAGTCCATTGAGCAAGGCCAGGGATCAAACCCACAACCTCATGGTTCTTAGTCGGATTCGTTAACCACCGAGCCACGACGGGAACTCCAACAGGGGAGTAATTTAAAAAAACAGGAAACAGGCGTTCTCTCGTGATGCAGCGGGTTGAGGGTCTGGCATTGTCACTGCAGCAGCTTGGTCACTGCTGTGATGCAGGTTGGGTCCCTGGCTCGGGAACATGCACGTGCCACAGGTGTGGCCAAAAAATAGGGAACAGAAACATTCATTTCTATAGTATTTGACTTTTTGTAATGCGCTTATATTACTTAAGTAGGGGGAAAAGTGTTTTCCATTAAAAAACATTTATTCAGAGTAAATGATGGCAGCTCAGGCCCAGCCTGTGTGCAGGGTGCCACACCTCTGCCCCCACGTGGCCTTGCTGACCGTCTTGCGCTCCAGAATCACTTGTCAGTTCCTTCGGTGACAGTGTCGGGACCTGGTCCTTTCTGGTTGAGAGGTGGCAGAATGAGGTGGGCGCTTTAACTGCCGTTTCTCTTCCCAAACGGGAGCGTCTTCAGCAGGCAGCTGGCGGCAGTGTGCTGGTGATGGTCTGAGGTCAGAGGGACGCGTCGCCCACTCTCTCTCTCTCCGCACTTCTTGCCGTTTGCAGAACAAAGCGATCGCCACCCCCGTCCAGGGCGTCTGGGACATGAGGAACAAGCAGTTCCACACGGGCATCGAGATCAAGGTGTGGGCCATCGCCTGCTTCGCGCCCCAGCGCCAGTGCACGGAGGTCCACCTCAAGTAAGGCCACCCGGGAGAAGAAGCCTGGCCTCGGACGACCAGGTCGGAGCGGCGGCCGGGGAGGCCGCTGTCCTGGGCCGTGGCAGGTCGCGAGCACGGATTCGAGGCAGGGTTGGCAGCCTTCCCTTGTCCACGGGCACTGCCCAGGGTGGCGGGGCCAGGGTGGGGGCCTCAGGGCTTCACTGCTTCTCAGACTCACCGTCGGAGCGGGTGAGAAACAGGACAGCAGACGGGGAGTAGGCGACAAAGTAAAGGAGAAAATTGTGTCCGGTGAACTAAAACTGTTTTTAAAAAATACTTGAGGTTCATATTTCTGTGTCGGCCCAGCCTGGCCCGGTGTCAGAGCCTTCGAAAGCAGCACCCTAACGACGACGTCTGGCTCCTCGTGCGTTTGTGTGAGGCGGCCCCGACACAGGGAAGGAGGGAGTCAGGGACGGGGCAGGCGGCTGGGTCCACAGAGGGCTGCTGAGGGCTGTGGCTCTGTGGGCGGGGCTGCCTCCTCTGTGTACCTGCGAAACCAGTGGCATCTGTTCAGCTGGAGGTACCTGGTGGATTGGGGGCACACAGCAGGCTGGAGTCTGACCTTGGGGTGCCTCTGTCCCCGCCCCCTGTCTGCAGCCCTCGTTTCCTTTTTCTGGGCGCTAGGTGGTCCCGCGGCACACGCACGTGTGGGCATAGATGCGGATCTGTACTTGTGTTTCTTTCCCTCTTTTTTTTTTTTTAGGGCCACACCGCGGCATGTGGAGGTTCCCAGGCTAGGGGCCCAATTGAGCTGTGGCCACCTGCCTACACCACAGCCACAGCAACGAGGGATCCGAGTCATGTCTGCAGCCTACACCACAGGTCATGGCAACACCGGATCCTTGACCCACTGAGTGAGGCCAGGGATCGAACCCACAACTTCATGGCTCCTAGTCAGATTCGTTTCCACTGCCTCACTGCGGGAACTCCTGTACTCGTGTTTCTTTAACTGCACTAACCGCCTAGCGTGGGTCAGAGTGTCCTGACCCTCAGTGTAAAAGGCTGCGGTATTTTTACTCCTAAGCCTAAAATAGAACGTGGCTCTGTCTCCCCCACGCCAGCTGTGGCTTCGCAAGGTCTGTCGGCCGCAGCTGCCGGTGCTCCTCTAACTGCGGGTTGTTTTGTTTTCTCCCGCGATTATGTCATCCAAGTCGTACACATGAGAATGAGCGGGGGCAGAATCCAAGGGGACAGTCAGCTCGCAATTGTCCTCACGCTGACAGTGTTTGGCATCCACAGAACAAGTGCACGGCTTTAAAAGGACAGCACTTGGCACTGTGCCCTGGGAGTGTCACAGCTGGTGAGGAGGCAGTGTGGCCACGACTTGAGGTCTTGTATTTCACTGTGACTTTTCAGTGACCTGAACATATGCCTGGCACGCATGGCCGTTTTCATGTGTTAACGTGTTGGAACGACCTCGTCCAGGACTTACACTGCAATTCTGATCTCAGTGAGCTGGGCTGGGTCCTGGATCTGCGAAAACGGCGCCCTCGCTCGGGGTGTCTGGTTGCTCTGAATCCTCGGCGCTCGAGGCGCTTGACAGAGCGCACCTTCTCCTTCAGGTCCTTCACAGAGCAGCTCAGAAAGATCTCGAGAGACGCAGGAATGCCCATCCAGGGCCAGCCGTGCTTCTGCAAATACGCCCAGGGGGCCGATAGTGTGGAGCCGATGTTCAGGCATCTGAAGAACACGTATGCCGGCCTGCAGCTGGTCGTGGTCATCCTGCCCGGCAAGACCCCCGTTTACGGTAGGCCCCGGGCACTCACGGGCTCTGGCAGCTGCCGTCGGTCGCGGTGCCAGTGCAGCCCCAGCCCCTTGCGTCTTGGCCACGCGGAGGAGGAGGCGCTTGTTTCTGCCCCCCACCCCCACCCCCGAGCTCGGGAGAAAGGCGGTTGCTGATTGCTGCTGTGGGAGTGTGCAGGCGCAGACGGCAGCCGGATGGAGTGGCGGTCACGCAGCTCACACTTGGGGCCGTCGGCAGCTCCTGCCTGGTGTGGAAGCTGCCCGCCCCAGAATCCTGGTCGCGATCAGGGTCCTTTCTGCCAGGGGGGCGGCTGCACATTCACTCAGCTAAAAGCTACCGAGTGTCCCGGGCCCTGGGGAACCACAGATAAATGAGAGACAGCCCTGGATCAGGACGCTCCTGGGTGGTGGGGAGAGCCATGTAGACAGGGGAAGACAGGACCGGAGGTGGGTGCTGTGTACGTCTGTCGGGAGCACCGTGGAAACCAGAGGCTCCCGGGGCAGGTGTCGTGCGGGTGCCACGAGGCAAAGGGAGGAGAGGGATGTGGGTTCCCGGCCTGAGCGGCGACGGGGTGTGGGCTACCTTCCGAGTTTCATGTTCGGGAAAAGGAGGGGAGAGAAAACCTTGAGCTCTCATCCCATGCGGCTCACCGCCCAGGAGCCGCCTGCCTCCGCTGGCCGCCCAGGGAGCAGTGGGCCAGTCGCTTCAGAGGGAATCCAGCAGCAGCAGGGCGTGGGCCCAGACAGCGCTTTGATGTCAGATTTGCATTTCCCGAGGACCAGAGAAAGTGGAGTTTCTAGTTTAGCTGTTTGTCTGTGGTCCTGGGCACTGGAACGTGAACCTGGTCCCAGCCAGGCTCTGTGCGTGCCGCCCGCAGGCCCAACTAAGTGGCAGAAACAGCGCTAACTCCGCTGAGGACTGAGCCGCCCTCACCCAGCCTCCCCGGGCGAGCGAGCGTGACCCTCGGGTGGCTTGGGCGTGGCCAGCACGGGGCAGGATTGCAGCCCAGGCTCTAGCCAGGCCCCTGTTCCCTGGGCTCACCCACACGTGGGCAGGGGTCAGGGCGAGCAGAGGAGGGTGCCCTGTGCTGAGCGCCTTCTGCTCCGCAGCCGAGGTCAAGCGCGTGGGAGACACGGTGCTGGGCATGGCCACGCAGTGCGTGCAGATGAAGAACGTGCAGAGGACCACGCCGCAGACCCTGTCCAACCTCTGCCTGAAGATCAACGTCAAGCTGGGGGGCGTGAACAACATCCTGCTGCCGCAGGGCAGGTGAGGCCGGCCCTCCACCGCTGGGGGGGCAGCGGGCGCGACGTGTCCTGGGGGCGGGGCGGTGCCTGGGAGTGGCGTCCACTCACTGGTGCCGAGCGCCATCTGTCCCAGACTCGGGTGCAGGAGGTGAGTGGACATGGTCGGCCGCTCAAGGTCACGGGGCTCGGGGCCATCTGTGGGCCGCTGAGGACATGGTGTGGGGGCCCAAGGAGGAGGGAGAGGCCGTGTGCTGCTGTGCCCCACGGCGCCCACTGGCCAAGCCTGATGAGCTCAGAGGCTCGACTGGGGGGCTCAGGGACGCGCAGGTCGTTGGTGACCTTGCAGAGAAGAGTCTCGTTGCCGTGGCAGCACAGAGGCTGGTGGGGAGAGTAAATGGGTTCCGCTGATTCTGGGAGCTGCGTGCGCCACAGGGCGGGCGGGGGAGATTTGGAGCCGTGGGAGGAGCATGGAGTCCGAGGCGGGGTGGCTGTGCTGCTTCAGGTGTGAGTAGTGACTGTGTGTGTGGGTGCTCCTGGGACCGATCCGGAAAGGGGGGGGCGCAGAGCAGGTGTAGGCGGTCCCTTGGGGCGTGGGGACGGTGCTGGCAGCCATGCTCCGTCTCCTCCCCGCTGCTGCTTCCTCGTCTTCGGTGGAGAGTAGGGACCGGGACTGGGGCGACACGGGTGCTTGGGGTTTAAAAGAGTTGTTGGTGGGACGCGGTCCAAGGGCCCCCCCGGGGCTCAGGGTCCAGGCAGTGCCTTCTCTGAGCCCGCATCCCTCTGTCCAGTGCCTGTGAGTCTGGGCCTTGCTGGAGGAGTGCCGCCCGTGGAGTTCTGCCACGCTGGGGTGAAAGGGGAACTTGTCCACGTCCTGTGGGAACTGGCAGGTGGTGTAACACGCTGGAGAGGCCCCCTGCCCGCCGGGGGCGTGGCCCTCAGTGAGTGTGGGGGCTGCCGGGGTGCTGGCACCTGCGAGGTGCTGTCCGGTGGGTGGCCTGCCCAGGTGCTTTGCCTGAGTCCAGCCCCCGCCGGGCTCAGCAGCACACCGGGCTCCTTGTTCCCGCTCAGGAGGAGCTGGGGTCTCGGGTAACAAACGTCAGCAGCTCCCGTGTGTGCGATGGGCCAGGCGCTTGAAAGCCCGAGACACGCGCAAGCTCCTTTAGTCCCCGTGACAACCCGCATCTCCCCTTCTCAGAAAGAATCGTGAGGCGCAGAGAGTAAGCTCCAGAACACACAGCTGTGCGTCTGGGGCCTGCCGGCTGGCAGAGAACCGTGTCCCCAGCCGCTGCCTCTTCAGGGATGTGACTGCTGAATTCAGCCAGCGCTTAGGGGACCGAGGGAGAGAGGCTAAGAGCGGTTTTGCCCCCCTGAGGAGGTGGCAATGTCTGCAGACATTTGGGGTGTCAGGACTGGGGGGCTGCTGCTGTCATCTAGTAAGTAGAGACCAGGGTTGCTGCCCAACACCCTGCCGTGTGCCCGGGACAGCTGCGCCCCCAGTGAAGGGTGGTTCCGCCCCAGGCATCAGTTGCCTCAAGGATGTAGGATGTGGCTGCAGGTTCAAGGCTGGTAACAGACCATGGGCTGTCTCTCTGTGTGTGTGGTTGTTTTGGAAGTTTTCAGTCAAAGGTGGAACCTCGTGTTCCTGACCCCAGCCTCCACTCCGCCTACACTCTCTCCTCTACCGGCTTATTCTGAGGCAGATCTCACTGTGCAGCTTTTGATGGGTGAGGTTTTCTGTGCGTATGACTGAGACAGGAGTTTTTAAAAGCACAGCCGTGGTGCCCTCAGCACTCAAAGTGACGACGCTCCCTGCGTCCAGGAGGTCCAGGCGCTGTCCCCGAGCCTCTGTCTGACCTCCCACTTCCCTCCACAGGCCTCCGGTGTTCCAGCAGCCCGTCATCTTTCTGGGAGCGGATGTCACTCACCCGCCCGCCGGGGACGGCAAGAAGCCTTCCATCGCCGCCGTGAGTGTCAGCGCTTCCCGCGGGGCCCTGCTGGGACGTGCCACCTGCCCCCAGCAGGACCCACAGCCCTCCACCCCCGGGCTGCTTGTGGGAGGGCGCACGGTCCCGCCAGGGCCGCGTGGCCAGAATTTCTGCCCGCAAGGCGCAGAGGTTGCTCAGCTGCAGTTGAAATCAGATCCTCGCGGGAAGGAGGTGTTTGAGGGGACACCGTCCCGAGTGGGCGGCTGAGAGGCAGAGGTGCGGTGTGAGCGAGCGGGGTCCCGGAGACACCCGGGGCAGGGGCCACACCTGGTCTGAAACGTTTTCTGTTTTTTATGATAAGAGGTTAAAGGTAAAATAATCAAACAGTCTAGTCAAATGCAGATTTTTCCCTTGTTTTAACTTGCTGAGCTTCGTCCAGGTGGGGTGTCACAGTGCCTCAGGTCTGGCTGCCGTTCCCTCCCCCGGAGGCCGCGCTGTGCCCTCCTCCCTCCACACCCTGCGCTGACCGGCCTCGGGAGGGGACAGCGCAGGGGTCACTGTGGCCTTTTGTCCTGAGGACACACGAGCAGAGAGCTTTGTCGTTACCTCGCGGTGGGACACCCGTGCTCTGTGGCGAGGCACGCGGGAGGCCGCGCGGTCCAGGTGTCCCCACCGGGAACGGCGGTGACGTGGGGCCGCTGCAGATTCCGCCGTTTGTCTGGTTCTCCCTCCTTGCAGGGAAGCTGGTCCTTCCCGCGCCTCAGGACCTGCAGATAATCAGATGACGGAGTGATTCTCTGCGCGCCAGGCACAGACTGGGTGCACTACTTGTTATCATCTCATAACCTTACGAGGCCAGTGTTGGTTTCCTCATTTCACATGAGAGAGAGTTCAGAAAGGCTAAGCTCAGCTACTCAAGAGAAACAGCAGGAAGCACAGCTGAACCTGCCTGAGCTTCAGGGTCGAGTTCAGGTGTCCCCCCTCCACGCGCCGTGGAGGGTGAGGGGCCTGCCCCGGCCCCCATCAGGGCGGCTGTTTTTAGAGCGGCCACGGGCACAGACCTGTACCTGCAGTGTTTCAGGTGAGGGACCTGAGCCGCACATGTGGGCAGGGCCCCGCCCGGCCGCCCAGGGCTTCCCTCTGGGGAGCTTCACGTCCCGAGCTGCGTCTGACCACCAGCCAGGGCGGCCGGAGCACAGAGCACAGGCTTTCAGGCAGGCGGTCCTGGTGCCATGCAGGGGCAGTGCTTCCTGGGTCAGAGTCGCATCGCGTAGGAGTTCCTCTGTGGTGCAACACAGGTTCAGTCCCAGCCGGACGCAGGGGTTAGGATCTGGCATTGCCACACCTGTGGCAGAGGTCGCAGGTCAGCTCAGATTCAGTCCCTGGCCCTTGAATTTCTCTATGCCTCAGGGTAGCCAAAAAAGAAAAAAAGAGATTTAGCACCACGTAGTGTTGTGCCTCCTGCGTGGCCCAGCAACGGTCCAAACACTAAATCCAAGGGGCCCTTGAACAGCCGGTCTCTGCACAGTAGGAAACCCAAGTGTAAGTCTCATTCCGCCCTCCGAGTCCCGGTTCTGCACCTGCAGATTTGACCAACTGGCCGAGTGCGCGCCGCACGCAGCCCCAGCTTCCTGCGGGAGCCCCGCCTGCAAGTGCACCTGTGCGGTGCAGGCGGCTGTGCTTCCTACATCACAGCACCTGCGGGCTTTCTGGTCCTTTCCTTGCCTGACTGGCGGAGGCCGTGCAGGACGGCCTGGTGTGGGCGCGTCACCCCGGGGTCAGGATCTCGGTTGCTCTGCATTGATAGGTACATGGTTTGGGGGAAACGGTGCTTTGAAAGAATTGGAAACACCATCGCCGTCACCAGCTGCCTTCTCTGATGGGATTCAGCCACATGGGCTGTAGGCAGAAGAGGGTTCAGAATCATTGTCGGTTTTTTATGAGTCACGTTGGCAAACTTTTGTTCTTGGAAGGCGTGTAAAGCGCTGTCGCTGAGCGCTCGGAAGCAGCTCAAGGTGGCGTGTGATGAGCGGTGGGCCCCCGGGTCCTGACCACCGTGTTGCCCCTGCAGGTCGTGGGCAGCATGGACGCCCACCCCAACCGCTACTGCGCCACCGTCCGCGTCCAGCAGCACCGGCAGGAGATCATCCAGGACCTGGCGGCCATGGTGCGCGAGCTCCTCATCCAGTTCTACAAGTCCACGCGCTTCAAGCCCACGCGCATCATCTTCTACCGCGACGGCGTCTCCGAGGGCCAGTTCCAGCAGGTCAGCCTCCTTCCCCGCCTCTCCTTGCCCTGCTCTCCGTGTCTTAAATTCTCCTGTTGGTCCGCAGAGTGGTTTCTGGGTTCGGTCGTGGAGGCAGTAGCGTGGTTTCGTTCTGCCCGGGTCTACCTGGTCAGGTATGGTGGGTGGGGCAGGAGGGCGGGAGGGGCTTGTCCGGGCCCGCTTGACCCAGCACACACCAGCCAGGGGCCTTTCCTGGGTCCCAGCCCTGCCTCCAACAAGGCTGTGAGTAGTCTCTGCAGGGCAGAGGCACCACTGGGCTGGGGCTCACCTCTGCCTGCAGGGGAGGGTGGGCTGGAGTGGGGGGTGCAGAGCAGAGCAGGGAGAGGGCAGTGGGGAGCCCTTGTAGAAATATGGCCACAACTACTGCTTGGATCGGAGGGGGAGGCGGCATCTTGGGTGACACGTGAGGCCAGAGGAGGTCGTTGCTGTGCTCTGGGTGTGAAAGCACCTGCAGTGTCTCCAGGTTAAGGTGACTGCGGGTGGCAAGGAATCCATCCAAGCCTGGCACTTGGGAGATAGATGCCCTGACTGTGTCCATCTTGGCCAGGGCCAATGCCACCTCCACTCTGTCCGTGCTCACGACACAGGCTCCATCCAGATATACTAGCAGGGGAGGCAGAAGTAAGATGGGCTGGTACCTGCTGCTGGAGGAGGCCCACCCAGATGGGGAAACGGCCTGAGAGGTGCCCCCGTGCACCCCTGATAAACAGGCGTGGACACCAGTGCCTCCCTGGTCCACATGAAGCCCAGTGGCTGTCCACATCGTCGGCCGTCTGATAGCACCTGGCCAGGCTTCTGATTCAGAGCTGCTGTGGGACCTGGGCTGGGTCTCAGGTCCAGACCCAGCGGGTGCCAAGCAGCCTCGAAGCTCCCCTGGTCCAAAAGCCCCGGGTTCCCTCCATTGGCGGATGTTCTTCCCTCTTTTCTCACTGTCATTCTTACTGGAGGGGATGACACGTGAGGCCAGGAGTCGCTGCTGCGCTCTGGGTGTGAGAGCACCTGCAGCATCTCCTGTTTCTGTCACTCCGTGAACACATTCCATGTCTTACCCAATCGTACAGCAGGGCTTCTGGACCCAGAACCCAAAACATGTTTTTGAGACATTACAGTATTTGATTGGGACAGTTGCTGAAGGTGTGTGGCCTTGCGACGCACCGTGTGCCTGTCTGTCCCCCGTGGCAGGTCGGGGAACAGGCAGTACTCACCATCCTTGCAGCCCAAATCCTGGTGCTTCCGCGGCGACTTTAGTCTTCACAGCGAGTTTGCCAGGATGGGATGTTCCTATTTAATTTTAATTTTAATTTTTTTTTTTTTTTTGGTCTTTTGGGAGCCGCACTCACCATATATGGAGGTTCCCAGGCTAGGGGTTGAATCAGAGCTGCAGCTGCCGGCCTACACCCCAGCCACAGCAACGTGGGATCCGAGCTGCATCTGCAACCTACACCACAGCTCGTGGCAGTGCTGGACCCTTTACTAATTGAGCGAGGCCAGGGATTGAATCCGCATCCTTACGGATATTAGTCGGGTTCGTTACGAGTCACCTCAGGAATTCCAAGCACATTCCCATTTTAAACTGAAACCCTGGGGGTCAGACAGGGCCCCTCTTTTCATAGCCACATAGTTCCTTGGTGGTAGAGCTAGGACTGGAACTCCGATCCAGCTCCTAAGCCAGTTGTTTTTTTGCTAGATTCTTTCCCTCTTCCCCGATCTAGAAATAACTTGTTGGATTGATTTGTTCGTGTGTGTGTGTGTGTGTGTGTGTGTATTTCCTGTCGTGCCTCCTATCCGCAGCGCATGGTAGCACTTCGAATGTTCCAGAGACCTGTTAAGCCCCTCTATGCCTTGTCGAACTTATTATTATTATTGTTATTATTATTATTATTATTATTTTGGCTTTTTGTAATTTTAGGGCAGCACCCTTGGCATATGGAGGTTCCCAGGCTTAGGGGGGTCTAATCAGAGCTGTAGCCGCCAGCCTACACCGCAGCCACGGCAACGCAGGATCCGAGCCCCGTCTGCGACCTACACCACAGCTCATGGCAATGTCAGATCCTTAACCCACTGAGCGAGGCCAGGGATCGAACCCGCAGCCTCATGGTTCCCAGTCGGATTCATTAACCGCTGCACCAAGGTGGGAACTCTATGCCTTGTCGAATTTAAGCCATTTAACCATGAGACCTGGATATCATTTGCTCCGTTATAAAAATGAAGGAACAGACTCGGAGAGGCAGAGTCACACAGCTGACAGCAAGCTAGTGGGACCATAGCACTTAGTCATGTGTACATCTGATGAATATTTAAGCTAAGGCATTCGTTCTGAGACAGCGAGAGGCCCCAGAACAGTGGTCCTTGAGCGTGTTCTTTCCTTCCCGTAGGTTCTTCACCACGAGTTACTGGCCATCCGCGAGGCGTGCATTAAGCTGGAGAAAGACTACCAGCCGGGGATCACGTTCATCGTGGTCCAGAAGAGGCACCACACACGGCTCTTCTGCACCGACAAGAACGAGCGGGTGAGTGTCCTCGGCCCTGGGCTGCGGGCCTCGGGGGCGCGGGGCCCTCTGCACCCCACCGGCAGATGTTAATTTGGAAATTAACAAAGAGTTGGCTTTGGAGCCGGTCAGCAGCCGTGGCCAGACAGCAGCGTGCAGAATGCAGCGGAGTGGAGGGGTGCCCTCGGGCGCCCGGAGTGCTGCGGGGGGCGAGGCTCATTCAGGGGTCTGGTCTGACGAGGCGTTGGAAGATAGCAGTGTCCCTGTGTCTCCTGTGCGCTCAGAACAAGAACCACGAGCATGCAGGAGACTCAGGGTTGGTGGGTGTAACTCCTGAGACCTCTCCACAGTTGGAGAAAGATAGGAATCCTTAGATTGCAGGCTCTTTTATGTTCCCACAAGGATAAATAAACCTAGACTCACTGTCCTAAAACTGCGCAGCAGCGGAGTGGTTGTGTAAAGAAAGAGTCCTCCCGGGAGCGAGAGACAAGTCAGACTGGCCGCTAGCAGGCTGCAGGTCGAGGCTTAGAGTCCACGCGGTACCAGAGCAACCTGCGGCAGTGCAGCCGCTGACGCCGTGGTGGCACCAGAGCTCCGAAGTGCTTCTGGTTTCAATGCACGACAAGATGCAAACTGAGAGATAGTAGTGAGTAGGAAAGATACTTTGTCACAATCACAGGAAGGTCCACCAAGGAGATAGAATAGCTGTGAGCTTGGCTGTACCTAACACCCTGCCCTAGAAACAGGTAAAGGAAAACAAAGTAAAGGACCAAGTTTCAAGGACAAATTGACAAACATACCACCAGATAGGACTGCTTCAGCACATCACTATCAGAAACTGAAATGAGTTCCTGTCATGGCGCAGTGGAAACGAATACAACTAGGAACCATGAAATTGCAGGTTCGATCCCTGGCCTTGCTCAGTGGGTTAAAGATCTGGCGTTGCCATGAGCTGTGGTGTAGGTCTCAGAAATGGCTCAGATCCTGCGCGACTGTGGCTGTGGTGTAGGCCAGCAGTTGTAGCTCTGATTTGACCCCTAGCCTGGGAATCTCCATATGCTGCGGGTTCGGCCCTAAAAAGCAAAACAAATACATACATACATACATACATAAAATAAAAATAAATTTTAGAAAATAAAAATTAAAAAGCATTGCAATTCTCACTTAAAAAAATTTAAAAATAAACTGAAACAGGCACAGGTTAGCAAAAAACGAAAGTGGGAAGGGTGAAATGGACAAGCCAGATCTGTCAGTTAGACAGTATCCTGCCTCTGACAGTTGAGCTCACAGGGAAGGCCCTTGTGGGTTGGCCTTGCCTCGGGTCACAAAGGAGATGGGAGAAAGCTTAAAAATTTAAAGTTGATTCTGAGTGGCACATGGCAAATGTAAAAAGAATAAAAATTACAGAATGATCAGACATGAACAAAAATGAGAATTTCACATCCACCTTGTTTGGTGCAGCTAAAGAAGCACTTAGAGGTAAGATTATAGACCTGGATGCATTTGCTGTTAGAAAACAAGAAAGAGAAGCATCAGGCGAGTCAGAAGCTAACAGAAGGATGTCACTCCCAGGATCGAGGGAAAGTGGTAAAGCTGGTGTGCTTAGGCCCCTTCCTGCTCAGCCTGCAGATGTTTCACCTGAAGCCAGGAGGGCTCAAAGTCCACTCATCCCGCACCCCACTTTCTCTCTCAGAATCGGAGATGTGATGAAGGAGTTGAGAAAGTGGAGCTCCCTCGTGGCTCAGCAGGCTAAGGACCGACCTGGCCTTGTCCCTGCTGTGGCTCTGGCTACAGCTGTGGCACAGGTGTGATCCCTGGCCTGGGAACTTCCACTTGCCACGGACGTGTCCAGAAGGAATAGAGCAGATTAACACAAGCGAAACCTACTTCTCTGAAGACAGATAAACATAAAAGACTCAACAGAAAGGAGAACAGCTGTAATGATGTGGGAGCGAAAGGGACTACAGCTCAGAGGAGTGTGTGTTATTTGAACTGTAATGGGGTATTGACAATTTCCTGACTGCGCTTTGGAAAACTTTAGAGGAAACAGGTACAAACGCTTGTTTATAGATTCAGATATGTGACCAAACTCAGCCGAGCAGGGAAATCCAGTCATTGCTCCAAAAGGCATCAGGCCCAGAGAGTTTTACAGGCAAGCTTTACCAAGCCCTCAAGAATAGATTATCTTGAAATTCCTGTTGTGGTGCAGAGGAAACGAATCTGACTAGGAACCATGAGGTTGCGGGTTTGATCCCTGGCCTCGCTCAGTGGCATAAGGAAGAATCTGGCGTTGCCATGAGCTGTGGTGTAGGTCGCAGACACGGCTCTGATCCTGCATTCCTGTGGCGTAGGCCAGCAGCTACAGCTCTGATTCAACCCCTAGCCTGGGAACTTCCATATGCCAAGGGTGTGGCCCTAGAAAGACAAAAAAAAAAAAGGGCAGATTATCTTGGAGTTCAATTCCCCAGCCTGGTGTAGTGGGTTAAAGGATCCAGCCCTGCTGCAGCTGCAGCACAGGTCACACCTGCAGCTCCAATTCAATCCCTGGCCCAGGAGCTTCCATATGTGGATGATGTGGCCATAAAATTTAATAGGCGTGCGTGTGTGTGATGTGTGTGCACACGCAGATGCTATCTTACAGTATGGCAGAGAATAGGCAAAGGGCAGAAACTACTTAGTTCCTTCTATGAGGTTAGTCCAGAGAGTTTTATAGCGAAGTTTTACCAGTCCTTCATGGTATAATCTTATACAAAGTATTTCAAGAACAGGAGAAGTTAGGGGACTCACCTTATGAGGTTAGCTTGATACTCCCACATGTTGTCGAGGATGTGGGTGCTCCAGCCCAGCCCTTCGGCAGCCAGGCTGCATGACCATGAGCTGTCAGCCTCCCTGCCAAGTGCCACCTTGCCAAGGCTACTGGGGGGCTTGGCTGAGCTAACGCAGAGTAAAGGCGTTCTTATGAAGAGGCTTCTCATGCACTCTCCATGAGAATACAGACCAGTGCCAGCTGGGAACACCGCTCTTGGATTCTAGAGATCCACGCTGTGTGCAAGGAGGCATGCGCGAGAACGCTATAGCGGTGTCGTTTCTGATAGCAAAGAGTTAATATCTCCCAGCCAGAAAAAGTCTGTGATGTATTTATATGTTGGCACTTACACAGCAATGAAAAGTACCAAACACCACCTACCAAGGGGCTCCACCTCAAAAGTGTGATGTGGGGCCCAGACAGCAAGTAGCACAACGTGTATGGTGCACCTGTACAGAGTGGCGGGTACCGCTCTCCTGGGTCAGCGTACAGCAAAAGTAAAAGTATGCGTGGGAGCCGCAGAGGCCGGACAGAGGCTGCAGCATGGAAGGGACAGAGTAGGCACTCTTTTCAAATATTTTACTGCTTTTAAAAATCTGGCAGTATAAAGGTTGACAAGAAGTGAAAAATGTGTGTATCTGAGGGTGCAGGGGGGTTACACCGGAGACTGTCTTTATTTGTATGTTCGAAATATTTGCACAGCTCAAAAAACCAGTCATTGCCCTAGTGTCCAATGGGGGTCCTTATGCCCCGTAGCAGTAGCGGGTGTTCTAGAACACAGCGTCCCGCCCACACTCCGGCTGCTCGGATGGTCCCCTCTGGCGCTGAGCACCCACAGAGAATGGAAGCCTCTGCTGGCTGCCAGGCTTTTGTAGCTCTCCTGCCCCAAGCGCTGCAGGTGTGCGTGGGTCACAGCCTGTCGCATGGCTGCCGTCTGCTCTTAGATGTCTGTTGCTGGCAGTTTCCATCTTGGCCTCAGCAATAATGAAGCCCCTTCCCACATTCTGCACAGATTCTTCAGTGGAGGGAGACACTGCGTCTCCCTCGGAGGCCTTTCTGACTCAGCGGGAATAAGCCAGCCCCAGTAGAACAGCAGCTAATTTAGTTTCAGTTGTTAGTGTACGTAAAGTGTTATTTTACTGTGGTAGCACCAAGCAGATAGATTGGCCAATGTGAAGCCCTCAGGGAGTTCCCGTTGTGGCGCAGCAGAAATGAATCCGACTAGGAAGCAAGAGGTTGAGGGTTTGATCCCTGGCCTTGCTCAGTGGGTTAGGATCTGGCGTTGCCATGACCTATGGTGTAGATGGCAGATGCAGCTCGGATCTGGCGTTGCTGTGGCTGTGGTGTAGGCCTACAGCTGTAGCTCCAATTAGACGCCTAGCCTGGGACTCTCCATATGCCGCGGGTGCAACCCTGAAAAGCAAAGAATGAAATAAAATGAAAAAATAAAGACTTGAGAATAGGGCAGCCCTGGCAGGAAGGCCCAGCATCAGGGGCAGTGTGCCCAGGTCCTCCTGTCTGTCTGCTTTACTTTGTGGTTCCCTGGACATGTCTCATGGATCCCTCTGTCACTGCAGGTTGGGAAAAGCGGCAACATTCCAGCAGGCACAACCGTGGACACGAAAATCACCCACCCCACCGAGTTTGATTTCTATCTGTGTAGTCATGCTGGCATCCAGGTAAGGACAGAGGGGCCGCTTTGGACAGTCTTGCTGTCTCTGAGACGTCACCCACACATTGAGCAAATACCTACGGAGCCCAGGCCTGGGCCCAGAGCTCCTGTGGGCCCTGGGGACGTGGCACAGAGCAGGGGTAGGGCTCCAGCCGCTCCCGAGGGAAAGTGGGTGCTTGACCAGCGAGCAGATGAAGCTCAGGACCACCAGGTTCTGGGGACAAAGGCCCTGCTGGGGTGCTGTGGTGGGGGCCAGGCAGAAGGAGCAGTGCCTGCAGAGGCCAAGCACGCTGGCGGAGGAGGAGGGGTGTCGCCGTGTGCCTGGGGCTCGGCGAGCTCCATGCCATCTGTGAGGTGACGGGGCGGGTCAGCCTTGCAGGCCCCACCGCGCATGGTCGCTGGTGTGTGGGCGAGGTCTCCATGCCGCACCCCTCGTCCCGTTGGTGAAGAGACCCACAGCTTTGCCAAGAGTGGTTTTCGGGGAGCGTTGCTGCCTCGGGAGCGCCAGGTCCGCCCGTGGCCCTTGTCAGAGCCCAGCCACCAGGACCTGCGACGCTATCTTCTGGGTGCCCGCTCAGCTTCATCGCTGGCGGGATTTTGGTTTTTTCACAGTAAAGTAAGGACTTAAATATCCGTCCTCAAGGAACTTGAGGCCTCACTGTGAACCTTGTAATATTCGTGGGAAATAGTCCAGCATCCATGCCGGTCGCGTCACCGAGGATCCGGATCAGGGCTTGGCTGACTGGCCTCAGGGCCACATCCGGCCTGCAGCCTGTCAGGGTGCGGCCTGAGGGCTCAGAATGGCTTTTACATTTTTTGATGGCTGCGTCTGCAGCACATGGAAGTTCCTGTGCTGGGACTGAATCCGAGCCACAGCTACAACCTCCACTGTAGCTACGGCAACACCAGATCCTTTAACCCACTGAGCCAGGGCTGGGTCGAACCTGCATCTCAATGGCAACCTGAGCTGCTGCCGTTGGGTTCTGAACCCATGGTGCCACAGCTGGAACTCTGGCTTTATGTTTTTAAAGTGTTTACAAGAAAGAAAAAGAGGAGCTCTCATTGTGGGTCCGTGAGTTAAGAATCTGATTGATAGCCATGAGGATGCAAGTTCAGTCCTTGGCCTCAGTGGGTTAAGGATCCAATATTGCTGCAAGGTGCAGCATAGGCTGCAGATACGGCTCGGATCTGGTGTGGCTGTGGCTGTGGCTGGCAGCTGCAGCTCCAATTCAACCACTAGCCTGGGAACTTCCTTTTGCCACAGGTGTGGCCCTAAAAAGAAAGAAAAAAAAGAAAGAGAAGATGACCATAGGAGAACACAAAGGCCTTGGCAGTGTTCCTTGGTGCACATCGGTCCTCACGATGGCTTCTGTGTCAGGCTGGCGCCTTCGCCTTTTCCGTGCCAGCCACACAGGACTTGTGTCACGGTCTCTTTCTCCTGCCTTGTGTCCTAATAGGTGTGGAGCCCCCACCCTCCCAGGCCTCTGGTTTGTTAAAAGGATGAAACCTTCTCCCTGCGTTTTCTGCCCTGGCACTTTCTCGTGGGGGAAGTCTCACTGTGACAGAACGGGCCTTTGTTGCTGTGTCCTCGACAGACCCTCATGTACAGAATACCCCACTGCCCACAGCCCCTGTGACAGCCTCTGATTAGATGCCCAGGGTGGGGTGCTTGAATGTGCCGTGGCTCATCAGAGGACGAGAGCGTCCGCCACCTGCTAACTCCTGGGACCCTTCACACAGCGTTGGCAGGGCAGTGTGACCACATGGGAAAGGTCACCTGCCGGCTCGGGTTGAGCGGCCCGGGAGTGGGAGGGAAGAAGCGAGAGAATGACCCGTCGGAGCAGTGCAGCTGCCGTGACGGCGCCAGAGCTTCGGCGCCTGCTCCGTGCCGGGTACAGCCCGGTGACTGACTCCCACCTCCGACAGTTTCTAAGGGTCCCAAGCTACGTGTGCTGCATAAAGGGGTGCACATTCAGCTCCCACCTCAAAGCGTTGTCAGTGACGTGTAACTTACTGAGATCTTTCTTCTTGCCTTCATAAGTAAAACATTGTGGAAAACCTAATATATATACCAATGGCATTATTCTCAAAACCACCATTTCTGTATTGTTTTCTATCTCTTGTATAATTTTTCTATTTCAAATAAACGTGTGTGTAGTCTGTTTCACACATGGAGGTCACACAGGATGTGGTTCTGATGTAAAAGCGGTGACACAACAAGGTCCTAGCGGCATCTTGTGTGGACACCCCCTCCCGTGTCCCTCTGAAGGCTCAGCTTAGCGGCGGCGCCCTTCCGCAGGTGAGCTCTGGACTTCTCTTGGGCGTGTTTGCCTCTCTGACCCTCTGGTCTGCTTTTAGGGAACAAGCAGGCCTTCCCACTATCACGTGCTTTGGGATGACAATCGTTTCTCTTCCGATGAGCTGCAGATTCTCACCTACCAGCTGTGTCACACGTATGTGCGCTGTACGCGCTCCGTGTCCATCCCGGCGCCAGCCTACTATGCTCACCTGGTGGCCTTCCGGGCCAGGTACCACCTGGTGGATAAAGAACACGATAGGTGAGTGGCATGCCTTTCCTGGCTGGGCTCGATTCTGCGGTGGGCTTGGCAGCTGCTTTTCCGGAATGGGAGGCAGTGGGGTCCCAGTGGCTGGAGCGGACTGTGCCACAGACACCCAAATGCCAGCATCTTTGCTGCCACTTCACAGCTGTGTGGCTGCCTCCACAGGTGGCTGACACGTGGTCCTAACTTAGCTCTCGTGTGGTGTCTCGTGGTGCATTAAAGGCCGCCTCTCTCTCTGCCCCCTCCCCGCAGTGCTGAAGGAAGCCATACCTCCGGGCAGAGCAACGGGCGAGACCACCAGGCCTTGGCGAAGGCCGTGCAGGTGCATCAGGACACGCTGCGTACCATGTACTTCGCGTGACGTGTTCCAGCGTTTACGGTTGTGTGCCGAGTCGGATTCACACGAGACCAGCTACACTCAGACCAACAAATGCCCAGCCCTTCCGTGACAGCCAGCATCGAACATGAGACATCATTGATTTTAGCAGATTCTCCATTTTCCAGAATGCCTTCCGTCCCAGATTTCAAACTTGGATTTTGAACTGCAGACCTGTATGAGACCCCTTTGTCGTAGGAAATATGGTTTGCCAAAATCTCTAAGCTGCTTATTAAAATAGAGTCCCGTATTTCCTAAAAATCTCCTAAAACCAGTCTATGAACTCAGGGCTTTAAAACATTTTTAATTTATTTGGTCATTCAATTTACTTGTTTTTAAACACATGATTCTCTATGAAATTGATGGGCTCAAACTAGCTGTGAATGTTCTCTGAGAGGGAAAGCAACACAAACACAATGTGGTTTTAAAGCCTTGAACATGCTGAGGTCGTCACTAAAGTTTATCTCCGAGTGACCCCGGTGTGCTCCTGACCTGGCCGCCAGCTCTCCGGGACCCAGCGGCAGGGCCAGGCGAGGCGCCCCGGGGTCTCTCGTTCTGCCACCACCCGCCTTCCGCGCGGCTGGAAGGAAGGGGCAGCGGCAGCAGGGCCGCGTGTGTTTACAACATTTGTAGGTCCAGAGGGATTGGCGGACAAGTGCCATTTTAATTAAAATTTATTTAAAAAAAGAAAAAAGACAATATACCGACAGTCTAATCATAAGATTTGTCCTATAGGACTGTGATGTTTATTTTCCAAAGTTTCTAAAGAATACGGGTCTGTGGTGATAAATACAGTACAATCCTTTTTCACTGTTATGTCTTTAATGTAAGAGAAAAATATATATATCTGGTTTGCAGTATTAATGTGATAGATAGATGCTGTTTTTCATTTTATTGACTTAGGGGTGCTTCTTGTGATCTGTGTAGCATATCAAGAGTGTTTCGGAGCCTGGAGCCTGGACCACCCCTCATGGTTCTCAGCGCTTAAGTACAGAAGTATGCAATTGACTTAATGTGACCGTGCCCCCAGCTCCCGAGCGGGCTGCGCCGCCTGGACCCTCGGGAGGACCGAGTGTGCTCGCGCAGTCCTCCCTCCCCGCCTGCCTCAGCCGGTTAAGCACAAGTGGAATGTATGTATTCTTCCCTTCCGGGTTCGAGTCTGCGTGCCGGCACACACGTCTGCCTGTGGTCTGTTAGACGAGCATCATAGGATCTATGCACTGAAGCACGGAGGGCTGTCGGTGGTGGCACTCTGCTGATGGAGCCCTGCGCTCGGGAGGATGGTGGTGGCCAAGCCGGCGGGAGGCGGGCCCTGGGGCTGGGCCGGTCCAGAGACCATTGCACCGAGGGCGCTGCCGTGGACAGCCGGACAGGGTGACTGCAGAGAGCTCCGCTGGTGCTCGGTGGGTTTTTTGTCTTTGTAGGCAGTGTGATAAGAATTGAATCCACATTCAACACAGGTTCAAGGAAGGCCACGACCTTTCCCTAGTGCTGCGTTGTGCTCTGTCAGTTTCCTCTGTCCCTGCCGAGGCCTCCCCATTCCGGCCGGACATTGGCCTCTGGTCCCCGTGGGGGTGCCTGGTCCTGCGTGGGGCTCCGGGGGGCGGGAGGGCAAGTGAGGCAGGGCGGAAACAGCCTGGGCTTTGGCGGCAGCGACGAAGGGATGAATATTGTCTGTGAAGACTTACACCCAGAGTGGTGCGTGTGCGCGTGTGCATGTAGGTGTCTTAGTGGTGCATTAGTCTCTTCTTGCTGTGTCTTTTTTTTTTTTTTTTGGTCTTTTTAAATGACAGAAGCCTCTGCTCTAAGAAATGTTGCAATTCCCTGTCGTTTTATTAGCAAGTGGCACTTTCTCCTGTTCAGAAGGATACCAGTACACTCTTGGCTTAAATTACCAGAAGCATTCAAGCTGCCGAGGGGGACTCTTTTCACGCATACACTTTTCAATCTGAAATTAGGTTAGTTTTCAGCCGTTTTTAGGACCATCTAGAACGCGTATCTCAGAGGTATGTTTGTACCACCTGCTGCAGGATCTCGGTGGTCGGGCAGCAGCGGTGAAAATGCAGGTTCCTGTGCTGGCCACAGCCTTCAGGGCCGGATTCTCGCAGGCTGGCAGAAAAATTAGACTTAAACTTTTTAAAAGTCATTTTGAAAGAAAGGTTTTCTTTCCAGAGGTCCAAAGTACTTTGAGAAGGGTAGTTTTTCTAGCCCTGTGATTGTTTTATAAAACTTTGACTACTTAAAAGCATTAACAAACCGGAGTTCCTGTCGTGGCGCATCGGAAATGAATCCGACTAGGAACCGTGAGGTTGCAGGTTTGATCCCTGGCCTTGCTCAGTGGGTTAAGGATCTGGCGTTGCCGTGAGCTGTGGTGCAGGTCGCAGACGCGGCTTGGATCCAGCATTGCTGTGGCTGTGGCTGTGACGCAGGCCAGCAGCTGTAGCTCCGATTAGACCCCTAGCCTGGGAACTTCTATATGCCGCGGGTGCGGCCCTAAAAAGCAAAAAAAAAAAAAAAAAAAGCATTAACAAACCAAACCTCTCCAGCTCGGTGTGCTGCATACCTTTGTATATGTCTGATGGTTCCAGTTTCAAATGGCTGTAGCTACAGTTTCTCAGGTAAATAACTGTTTTCCCAAATTTCTACCAATCCTCCCATATCAGGATCAGTGTTGAGACGTGAAACCTCAAAGTGCAGTAAAGTCAGTCCAAGCTCTGTTCATGTGGAAGCCGAAAGGGGGCGCCGCCCACCCAGGCCACCAGCGACGGGCCCCGGGACCTCCAGGCTCCGCCTGCATTTGCCGGCTCTCCTGAGGCCCTTGTGTGGATGGCAGAGGTTTCCGCTCGCCAGCTTTGCCCACCCCACTGTTAAGTAAGGTGTGCCTTGCTTTAAGCATACTGAATGTGAAAATGTGAAAATTAAGGTGTAGAAATCTGGGTTCCTTTAAAAGAAAGACCGGGATTTATCTCATCTCTTTAAAAGAGGTCTCCCAGGAGTTCCCGTCGTGGCGTAGCAGAAAGGAATCTGACTGGGAACCAGGAGGTTGCGGGTTCAGTCCCTGGCCTCGCTCAGTGGGTTAAGGATCCAGCATTGCCATGAACTGTGGTGTAAGTTACAGACGTGGCTTGGATCCTACATGGCCATGGCTGTGGTGAAGGCTAGCAGCTACAGCTCCTGTTAGACCCCTAGCATGGGAACCTCCATATGCCACGGGTGCGGCCCTAAAAAGCAAAAAAAAAAAAAAAAAAAAAAAAAGGGTGGGGGGATGTCTCCCAAGTAGAATCTTATGCTGGAACTCTTCCTGGTACATTTTACAATATTCACTGTAAGCAAAATTAACATAGTCCCATCCTTTGGCCAGTGGCTCTGGCCCTACCAGCCAAGTGATGAAAGGAGCCAGGGAGCTGCTTCACGGGCGCTTTTGTGGGAGAACCCTTCGGCCTGCTGAGGTTCCATCCTGCTGTTTGTGGACTTATTATAAGCTCAGATTTTCCAGTTCAGATAAATTTTATGAAACTGGGCATACTTGTATTTTTAGGAAGGGACTGTTTTTTTATTTGGATTTTGGTTTTCTGTCTTGAGAAGTTTTCATGTGTACACTTGACACTACATTTTAGGGTCTGCTTTTTCTTTGCAAGATTGTGTTGCTTGTTGGCCGTGTTCTCACACTCCGTGAATAAATGTCTGCACCGAGAACCACGGGCCACCCCGGCCGCTGCACTGGCTCCGTGGGAGGGAATTGCTGGAAACAGTGATTTCTGTGCATTTGAGGTTGGCCGGATCCAGCGCTGTGACTGCTGTTTATACCCCATCAAGTGCTCATCAGAAAAGACAAATTCACTTCAGTTCCTATAGCAGGTTGGGGGTGGGTGGGGAGGTGTCGATGTTATATGTTATTTTATTGTTGTTCAAGGCAAATGTTACTATTTATTTTTTCCTTTTTCTCTGGTTTCATTTGGCTGGTGTGGATATTCCAGTGCACGTGGTACCTGATGGATATGACAGAAATTATTTTCCCCGATTTTTATAAATTACCTGATGTTTACCCTCGAGTTTGCTGGATGATTTATTTTTGAAAGCCACAAATGTAGTTTTTCTGGATGAATTGTTTTTCTTATAAATGCAGCAGTGTAGTTTTACATTGATCTGCAGGGTGATTTAAATTTTATTTTTACAAAGCAGTTTTTCAGTCAGATTATATATTTGATACAGTATGTTAAGGGCAGACCAGCCAAGCGCTGGGCGGTTGGGACACCGGGCTGTCTGCAGGAGGCCTTGGGAGGCTGGGGCGGCTTATTCTGGTCGCTCCACGTCATGGAAGTACGTGGCTTGTCCCACGGAGCCTTCTGTCAGGATCCAGATGGGGTCCTTCAGTGGGACTTTGATCTGTTGGACAGTTTAGAAGGATTTTTCACGGGCATTTTCCTACACCTCTTAAGGCAGTTCCATTAGGAGCTTTAGACGCTGACATAGTCCAGACAGTGGACAATCCCAGTGGCCCAGACAAGCCATAGACATTTCCCTGTGACCTCGCTCTCATCACTCACGCTCCTGAGAAAAGGAATGTACAATAAGTAGAAACTTCCTCAGTGTTCGTACGCCTCACTTTCAGAATGCAAATATTTTATTTGCATCTTAAGCCCTCCCCCCAAAGTAACCATGAATATATCTCTAGCTGCCGTCCAGCAGTTTGGCTGCTGTGACGTTTTTCAGTGTAGGCACAGTGCACGTGTGACTTTGTAATAGGGCTGTGTCCGTGCTACACGCACGCTGACTTTTTTTGTAAGGAAAATTCTCAACTCAAAATAATTGCACTGATTTTGAGACAGCTTGCTTTTTATCATGTCCAGCTTGGCATCTGCTGTACTTGTTTGTCATGATTGTAAATGGAGGTAGGAGAGCAGAAACGACGTGACCACAGCGTGTTGCTCTGTTGAGTGGCAGCGCCACGCCCGCTCAGTATTACGCGTTAGCGCCTGTGGCCTGGCGCTGCCCCCCTCCAGCCGGGCCTGCTGGCCAGTCGCGGAGGACAGTCCATCCTCCTTGTCCTCCTCGTTGTCTTTCCCTGAAGGCGGGTTTGCAGTCTTCTGGAAGGAGAGCGCGTGCTCGTCCTGCAGCTGAAGGGTTAGTTCTAAGAGGATTAATTGTCAAGCCTTTGAACACTTTTGGTCTGTTGGATTCCTTGTCATTTGCCGTGACTCCCTAAAGCGTGTAGCTCCCAGCTCCATCCAGCTTGCCAGCGTGGGCAGGATGCGTCTGATTGGCCAATGTTCCTGGAGCGGCGGGGCCTCCTTGCTTCTCTTTGGTCAGCCGTCATAGTGAAGCCATGAGGTCAACTGTGGTGTCAGAACCATCTTTTGTGGCTTAACCCATAGACGCTAGGCAGACCTGAAGTTCCTTTATGCCTTGTGATTCGCCAGATTCAAAGTGTGTCTCCAGCCCACAGGGTGTCGCTCTGTTTGTGGTCATGCTGCCCAGCATCAGATACACAAAGCGGCCTTTAAACCCAAACCGGTCATCTGAGCGTGTGTTAATGTCACGTTGGTGCCATCTCCGTGCCCTCACTTAATGCTTTTTTTGGATGTTTTGCCATTTTATTGTCTAAAGTGAATGTATTGGCTTAGCCATATCACTACAGAAGGTGGTTTCTAAATACCTTTTAGTTTAAAAATAAATAAATGCAGGTAAAGGCTACCTCTGAATTTTCAATAGACTCAAGTTTGCTTTTCAGCGGAGCTCTCCACACTGAAAATAGCCAAAACGTTGCCTGAATAAACTGAATTGTGAACATCTATCTCTCTGTTCAGTTCTGGCTTGAAAACTGTGTGCCATACTGTGACCCAAGGGCAGTCCCCTCCACCCCCCTGCTGTCGGAGGTGGCGGGGACCAGGGGCTCCTCAGGGCTGCCCAGCTTCGAGCGCCTAGCACTCTCGGTGGCCAGCGGCAGGAATGAATCCGCAGACCGCTCTGCACTGTCCCCGGTGCGGGCCACGGCAGGCCGGACCTGGAAACCGGCCGCCTCCCTGGCTTTCCACTTGCCTCTTTGACATAAGAAAGCACTTTTTTCCCCGCTGTACTTACGACTGTGTTGAAAACGGCCCCTCCCTCTTTTACGCTCTGGAATCACGAAGGTGCTCGCACACCGACTCCCGTGCACGTCGTGTGTTGACTGCACGGTTTCTAAATGCAGTGCCGATGTCACTGACCTTTGACTGGGGAACCTTGAGTTACCGTCACTCCAAACTTTAAAATGATCTAAGGTTTGAAAGCAAAATGTTCTCTTCAAATCCAAGGCCCTTTGTTTGAAAGGGACACGGGGTCCAGGGCAGCACCTGGCAGTGGGAGTTCGCGCTGCCAGAGGCCGTCCTGGGAGAGCGTGTCTTCACGTGTGATTAACCACTTTGCTGCCAGAAATGTCCTCCGCCCACACGCTGCCTCCTTCCTGTCTTTCCTTTGGCTTCCTTACGCTCTGTCATCTTCGGAAGGCGGGCGTCTGCTCCCAGGTCACCTGCGCACTCACTCCCAAGGTGACAGGTGGGCACGATGCGTTAGTGACGTCCGGGTGGGAGGAGGTGGCTCTGCTCCCCTGGATGCCCGGAGGGGTCCCGGGTGCGGCGTTGCGAAGTCCTTGCCTTTAACACTGCGGTTTGCAGGCCGCCTGGTGAGCTGGAGTGTCCTTGGCGGTCTTTCTGCAGTCGCGCTGTTGTGTAGACACAGGCACACACCCCAAGCAGCCGGGATGCGGGGGGTGCCCGCCACGTGCACCCGCCTGCTTCTGGGGCTGCTGGGGTCCCCCCGAGACGGCCCCGTCTTCAGCCAGAGTCTCACAGGGTTTTTTGGGGACCGCTGCCTCGCTTTTGCACGCCCGTCTCCGGAGCCCTGGAGCGGGGCCGTCTTTGCATTCACTGAAGATCAGTAAGAAAGAGGGAGCTGAAGGTTACCGGTGCTCTTGTTGACCCTTTTCTGGTTGTCGGTGTGAAAATGTCGACGTGTTGGATCTTTACAGGCCGTTGGAGGTGTGACCGAAGGGTGGGGTCCAGCCCCCGCCCCGTCCCCTCTTTAGGCGGTCAGCGGAGCCCGAGTCATCTCCTGTTTACATCCTCCTAGGACTGAAGCAGTTCGGAAAGGTTACAGCTAAAACACCAAATACTGACTCTCCGCCCGCACACACCCCGCTCCACCCCAGTGTCTCCAGGAACCCGGTGGAAGGGCCCGCCTTGTTCGGTCCTTTCTGAGCCTTCAAGGTCTTCAGACCGTGGCCTGGTCCCACACGCCACGCGGCCGGGCCAGGGCGTGCAGCGCACACCGGCTGCCTGGCACCACTTGACAGAACTAGGTGTTATGTCGGGGCCCGGGGCTTTTTTTGAACTCTGGGGCTGTGGGAACAGTCCTGGGGAGTGGCCGAGGGCAGGCCCCTCTGACCCAAGGAGCAGGTGGCACCCGGGCCTCCTCTGGTGCCCGGCTGAGCGTGTTCTGGAGGGAGACCCAGCCCGAGTCTCTGTGCCTTTCAGGCCCGGTCCTCAGCGTGCTTCTGTAGCCACGCTGGGGCTGCTGTCCTGCCCCACAGTCGGTCACTGACTCTCTGCCTTGGGAGCTGCTTCTGCTCCGCGGCTCCGGACGCACTGTCTCCTCTCGGAAGCTGCTGGCTTCTAGTTGCAGAGTTTCTCCTGGGCCCTGAGCACGTCCGCAGCTGCTGGGATTCCAGAAATGGCAGCAGGACCCATCTCTTAGGCAGGCACTGGCTGACCATCAGCACCCCTGGGGGTTTTGTTCTCGTGGTCACTCAGCAAGAACATTTAGTGTCGTGGAACTAAGTTTTTTTTGAAGAAGGAGTTGGGGTCGGCATGTGTCTTTGTCAAACACGCGTGGAGTCCTCAGTTGTCAGGTGCTATTTCCCTTCCCACTGTCCTCTTGGAGTGCTTCTCGTTGCCGTTTCCTGATGTGCAGGGAAGCTGCTCCCCCAGGCGCGGTGTCACCCGGAGCCATGCACACAGGTTTTGAGGTCTTGAAAATGCAGGCTTTAGCTCTGACTTTTCCAAGCCAGGTGTCGAGCAGTTTTTCTTGGCTGATGGCCTAATTAAACACCACCCTTCCCATCAAGGGATGATCTTACTGGTTTTAAGTGGGGGAATAATCCACTGTTACTTGTTTTAGAATGTCTAGCAAAGCCTTGGTGGTGGCTGCTCCCCCAGCCCCCACTGTGAGCGGCAGCAGCCCCAGCTCGCAGAGGCTGTGCGGACCGGCTTGGGTTCCTCTTCAAAGCCAAATACACACGTGACTGAAATCCTGGAGGTCTGTCGTTGAGCACTAAAGTGAAATTTGACTCCTGAGTTTGATAGTGGATTTTAAATGTAGTTGTTGAAGGTTATAAATTCATGTTTTGTAACTGTACAGGCAAGTGAGTTTTTACTTTTTAAAAAGTTTTAAGGGAATAATTGTAAGTTTCTGTGCAGCAAACTGGCTAATTACTCATTAGTGTCTAAATCCAGATTTTTTTCTTACCTCTGGTACATTTCAGATTACTTACCTAATATGTATTGAGGGGCTTTAACCCTGAGTTTTATCAACTTTTCTAGTTTTATTTTATTTTTATAAAATAATTGAAAAAACCAAAAATGAATTCAAAAGTTCTATAGGTAGATCTTGTTCTTCTTAAGTTTCCCCCACAAAAAAAAAAAAAATTTAGAAGACATTTTGAATCAGAATGTATTGTGATCATTTAAAGTTGACTCTTTTCTAAGAAGCTAAGCAGCTGCAAGGGCCCCATTTCGGGCGGTACTCTGCCTGCTGTCTGCCGACTTGTTTACCTGTACGGGGGGGGGCTGTGTGACGATGTCTTGTGCTTGCAGTGTAGAAACCGTGCAGTGCTGGTGTGTAAACTGACAGTTCCTATATAAACTAGTGTTTATAAACACTGGCCTCTCTGTAACTTTTCATTTGCTACATGAATTGTAAAATTAAACATAAAATGATAATACCTGCTAAATACGATTCTGAGGCTTCCTGTCCTTGTCTTTAGTTTAGTACCAGTCTGTGTGTTTTGAGGATGTCCAGTGCTTGCATGATGCTAGGTGGTAATGCCACTTTAAATTAAGCCTTAATCAGATGTTAAACTTGTATAAGTTTCAGAGTATGCAAAAATATTAGGCAGAATGAGTTTAAAGCTGTTCGGATTCAAGATGCTATATCATAATTCAACAGATCTTTTCTCCGGAGTTACAAAGGGAAACTTTCAGTGATACAGACCTCTCTGTCTCCCCCGCTCTCCCCTGCCCCACCCCGCACCCCCAGTCCCTGGTCTCGCTTGGCTGTTGCCATTGCTTGATGAAAATGGACCATTGTGCATTTCTGAGGCAGTCAGTCAAAAAGACCTTTCTAAAAGTCTTGAGACTTTTTCAGGGTTGTGTTTAAATGTTTGGTTTTTTTTTTTTTTTTTTCCCTCCAGTCTGAGATTTATTTATAGCCGATGGAGAGTATCATTTGGACATAAATCTTCTTTGCAGATCTGCTCATGTTCTAAGCTTTCTTCAGGTAGTGCCACCTGTCATTGCTTCTGCACATGATTAAATGGATTTTTGTTGCTGTAAAAGCATCTTAAATTTAGACATAAAATGGAGGGGACCCAGCTTTCTTTACAATGTGGATCTACCTCAGTTAAACAGTTGGGTGCTATTTACTAAGTCTGTCAAATTAAATTGGAAAAAGTAATGAAACAGTGAGCATATATGACTCCAGACAAAGCTTGAAATCATAATTTCTGTTTATTTAATAATACTTTTATTTATTTTGTGCCTTTTGTGTTGAACCCTAATGCATTGAAAAAATCAATGTGAAATTTAAATGTTTTTATATTGTATGTGGGGAGAAAAAGCCCAATTGGCCCGGAATTTGGTAGAACACCCCAGCCAACTACTAGCATATATTGGAATCCCAACTGCCCTTTTGTGAAAGGAAACAAAGAATTATGTCCAAGAGCAAACTTGACATTTTACAAGCAGATTCCAAACTCTTCTATGCACATATTTGTAGCTCTCACTTCATTTTCTGTGCCAGTGAAGGGGCGGCCAAAACACTCGCGAATACTCATTGCTTTTTCTCACCTCGAGTGCCCCCCTCCGTCCGTTGGGTTTCATAAGTTGATTTCCTAAGCAGCGAATGGACGAATGGACGGTTGTTGATTTCATCTCTTCCGACCTCCTGGCGGGGGTGTTGGTGACATTGACAGAGGAGGGGAGAACCCTTGGCCGTCCGGGGGGGCGGGGGGGGGTGTAGAGCAGCAGCGCCAGGGTTCTGTAAGTTAGGAAAGCTTTCTGGCAGGTGAGAAAATAGGATAGGAGATTGATGACTTTCCATGCTTTTATATTTGGCAGTTTACAAGTCTAGACTTTTCCTACTATGGCAGTCTTTTTTAACGTAATTCTTTGGAGGTAACACAATATTTTGGAGTCTTAAGAATTTGATTTTATACCAATAAGAAATAAAAATTAGGGATCTTTCCTGTAGTGTATAGTTTTACTATTTTAAAGAGCTCTCTGAATTTTACAAGCGAACCAACATTCCTTAGTGGCAAAACTTTGAAAGTTGATTTTTGGGAGGCTTTTTGCTGCAGGATCTCAAAAAAAAATGGGATGATTCTAGTTAAATGTTTTTAATTTTTAAACTTCCATCAGGTCGATACTTAAGCTATATTTTGTAAAGAATAAATCATCCTTTAGTATGCTGCATATAAAGATCAGCGTTGTTGCACTTTCTCAATAATAATAAATGCCCTGCAATTGGCTCACCAGTAAGCATTTTGTTTTTTACCTAACAAGAGTACTTTGGGGCAGGTAATTAAATTTATATAGGTACCTCAAGAAAAAGAACCTGAATATGCTGCATTTTGTTTCTTTAGCTTTTATACGTAGCATTATGTTCTGCTCTTATTATTTTGTTTAGATATATGCTTTTTGGACCCCAATAGACTGTTGAAAGAGATTTTAAAGTTACTCTCGTAGGGATACAGTAACTTTTTTTTGTTAACTTACTGCAATATCTGGTTCAAAGGTTGCCCACCCATAGATGAATATTTTACCCAGATACACCTGAGAAAAGGATACCATGTTTATAAGCAGACAATAATGTTCCCAATCCTTTCTGTTCATGCTGCTTTCTTAATTCTTTTCTCCATATCATCAAGAGGTTGGACAACTTATTTCTAAGGTCAGATTTAAACATCATGGCATCTTAATATTTTCAACACAGACCTCACCAAATTGCCATTGAGTAAGTAGCATGACCCTAAAGGTATTGCTGGCACTAGGCAGCCACATCGACCTGGTCTCTGAAGAGCCAGTCTTCACACTTCTGTTCCCAGCACTCGCCCTGAACTGAACAGACGGGGAGTGGTCTTGACTGACAAACTGGTGAAGAAAGCTGCAGGCTGAGACACAGCATCTATGGTCGTGTTTAAGCTTAGCTGGGTCCTTTCGAGTTTGTTTTACAGCTTACTAGGTTAAGTAGTTTGCACTATTTTTGCAATAAATTCATGGAAAACCTAACAGTTACTTGTTTTGTTTCTTATTGTGTGTATATAAACTAATACTAAAAGTTTGGCATAGTGTTTTTTCACCTCCTTACATAACCCTTAACATGCACAGAATGCTGTAAATCTGATAAAATATGATGTGAATGATATTTTATAAAGTTATTTTGTATGGTGTCAATTTTGTTTTGCCTCATAGTATGTCAGCAAAAAAACGAAATAAAATTCCTCGTATTTACAGCTGCCTCTCCCAAAGAGCTTCAATTACTCACATTTATTTGGGCACTTCCTTCCGCACAGGCGAAGATTCCAGGCTTCTGAGATGGAAACCTGCCATCAGTGACTGAAATCTAAAGCCTTATTCTGAACAGGCCTGTTCTGAAACAGTGGACTCAGCAGAGCTAGGCATTACCCCGACAATGTGAGGGCTGGGCACACACACTTCAGCAATGAATTGGATACAAGAACAAACCGGATGAGCTGGGTCTTCCTCCTCTGGCCGCCATGAGAAAGGATGAAGTGAAAAGCCGTTCGGCTAAACCCCAGGCAGGTGCAGCGCCCTCAGCTCTGTGTGGTGGGAATCGACGCTGACCACATCTGGGGTTCAGCCGCGGGGGAGGGGTCACTCAACACCTCCTGTCAGGCTGCCTGCCTCTGGACGTGTCTGACTTCGGTCAGCACTGAAGACAGCAGCTGGTGCCGGGAGAGGTGGGTTGGATTAAGAAAACCGAAAAATAGATGAAAATCCCCAAGACACATATTGTAGCTAAAGAAGGTCCAAGTTTCATTCCCACTGAAAGCTATTTTTTGAAAAAAATGTGTTCATTATAGAAAATGTAAAAAATTCAGATAAATGTAAAGATAGATATATTTTTTAATCACAACTCTGATAACTACATGCCTTTTTTTTTTTTGCCCCACTGCAGCGTACGGAAGTTCCTGAGCCAGGGATCAAACTGTGCCACAGCAGCAACCAAAAGCCACTACAGTGACACCAGATCCTTAACCTGCTGAGCCACAAGGAACTCCCAAAACATGGATATGGTTGCACCTGTGGCGTATTAGTTCCCGGGCCAGAGACTGAATCTGAGCCACAGCTGTGACCTATGCCACAGCTGCAGCAACGCCAGATCCTCTGTGCCGTAGCAGGAACTCCCTCAAAAAGTGGATTTCAAAATATTTTAAATAAATTTTTAAAAACAGGTCCAGAAAACATCAGTGATTGCCTGGGGATAAGGGAAGGAACTAACAAAGAGGTAAAGACGAATATCTGGGCAACTGCACTGTCCTGTATACTGGTCGCTTACACAACCAACAGAATGGATGTTAAGAACCATCTCACTGGAGTTCCCCTCGTGGCACGGCAGAAATGAATCTGACCAGGAACCGTGAGGTTGCAGGTTCGATCCCTGGCCTCGCTCAGTGGGTTAAGGATCCGGTGTTGCCGTGAGCTGTGGTGTAGGTTGCAGACGTGGCTCAGATCCCACGTTGCTGCAGCTGTGGCATAGGCCGGCGGCTGTAGCTCTGATTTGACCCGCGCCTGGGAACTTCCATATGCCCCGGGTGTGGCCCTAAAAAGACAGGAAAAAAAGAAAAAGAAAAATACACTTATACAGAGGTAATATTTCTTACTGTACTTGATTTAATAATTTCACTTAAAATTTTTCTTCAGGAATAATGTAACAGAAAATGCTTAGTTTTATATTTCACAAATGTCTCAGAGAATAACCAGGGTGTTAGAGTAATAAAGGGTTATAATAAAACTAGTTCCATAAAACACTTTATGGAAGTATGTCTAGCTTTTAATTTAAAAAAAAGTATTTCTTTACAGTTAAAAAATGCAATATTTGGACAAATACAAAGCCAAATAAATTTTCTTGAAATACAAGAATTCAAATGTAACATACTACCCATAGACTACATATTTAGCTAAAACAGGATCTGGTTATTTACAAAAACTGATTTCAAAATATACATATATGAACTTACATAACTGATACTTAGAAGTTCTTCAAAATCTATCTGTAAACTACAAAGCTAAGCAAAGCTGCCCTGGGCTCTACAGCTTAGAGCTGCGCCCCCAGCACGCAGCCCCTTTTTTGGACCCTCCCACTCCAGCTGCAGTGTGGGCCTGGGAAAGAGATGCTTTGCTTTGGGCTATTTTTGGCAGAGGCACATCATGCTGGATCTCAGCCAGGAAGGAACACGATGTCCGTGAGGTCTCCCAAGAGTGAACAGACACAAGCTTGCTCAGAGCAAAGGTGCTCATCCCGGAGCGGTCCTCACCCGGCCGGTGGCTAAAGCACTTCTTTTTGGCTTAGGATTCCAACTCGTCATCACTCTCATCGTGGTCGTCATTCTCCTCCTCTCCTCCCCTCTTCTCTTTAAGCATTTTCAGATATTTACTAGCTAAAATCTTCTTTGGTAATATATCTTAAAAACAGAAAGCTAACATCAGCAACTTAAATTTCAAAATGTTCTAGTTCCTGCTTTGACCTCTAAACAGGTTCCAAGATAAGACAAAATTCAGACTACAATTCTGGATAAAACGGCAGGAAACTAGCACTAAAGACCTGCTTCCATTCCACTGAAGCAAACCGAGTGCTTCTGCGTGCTGGTGCCCACTGCCAACCCAGCTGGCACAGGACTCCCTTGGGCTCTTATCAGCTGTGACCCACACAGCTGGTTCCACAACAACAACTATGAGTTTCTGTTTCCTGGGCCAAGCAAGGAGAAGTCAGGGGTGGATGTGCCATGCACCAGCCAACACCCTCATACAGACGGGTGGCTTCTTGTTCTAGCTGAATCCCATTACAATCATACTCAGACAGCCAAAACTAAAACTCATGCCAGGTCCTGGGAAACTCTGGCACCTGGAGAAAACAGCAGTGTCTGTTTCAGGGCAGGAAGAAAAAGCGCAGGGAAAGAAGTGTAAATTACTAAGTATCTTTTTAACCAGAATGTTTGGAAGGCTAAGTACCTGCAAGAAACTGAAAAGTTTCTGAATGCTCCGCAGTGTTTGATAAATCACTGTACGTGAGGGCTTTCTTTTCATTTCCACTGCCATGTCTGTAGGAGTGGGTGGCAAGATACTGAACAAAGAGCTCCTAAAACAAAATGAAAAAGTAAAACGAAAGGTGTGCTTTGAACTTAGACCTTAATTTTTAATTTAGATGACTGCAGATTATCGTGGTTTCCCAAACTGCAGAAAATCACTGGAGAAAGGAATATGAGGTCAGAAAGAAAACAAGGCTGAATTAAGTTGGCAGGGAAGCAGGCATTTCCCTACAGTTTTAGATTTATAACTTATGAAAAATAAAAGTGATTCAACAATGAGTCATGTTTAATGACAAACCTCTAGAGGTAAAAAGGGCAAGAGACCATTCAAAAATTCTGTGTGGCTCAGGAACACACTTCCGTTTGAATACAGTGTTTCAAGGCCGTTCGCCTACAACCGTTATAGTCAACAACCTAAGGGTAAAAAAATGATCAACTTCCCAATCGGCCCAGAGCACCGGGGCTGAGCCTCTCAAGTTTTTATTTTAAATCCATCTAGCTCAGTTAATAAGGGATTAAAAAAGTGCTTGCAGAACTCCTTAACTCCTTAATACCTACAGAACGACGAAACTGTACGGGAAAACACAACGGACCCCAAGACCACGTGGCTTCCCACGGCCGTCAGCCCTACCGTGGGGACCCTGGACACTGTCTACACAACCATCAGGGGCTGGAAAACAGACTCTAAGGACAGTGAAAGCGATGGAAACCGTGCAGCTGAAACTTGGCCCTGGGTAAGAACAGGCGGGTTCCGACCTACCTGCCAAATCAAAAGACCAAGGAGCGGGCTAGCGCATCCGGCTGTAAAACCACGGCCCCCGGAAAGACCCTAATTCTGACCTGGGCTTGTGCGGCCCAGCAGACTGGGAGGAAGACGCGGGCCCTCTCGCTCAACCGTCTGAGGGGTGGAGCGCAAAGCCACGAAACAGGACGGAAGCGACAAGAGGGGTGGGTCTGGGGCTCGGGGCCCGACAACGCGGGAGGAGGAAACACCGAAGGGGGGGCGGGGCGCGCGGGGGAGGACGGGATTGTCGCCAGGGGGCGGGGCGAGGTGCGCGC
>PVHT020000230.1:31658612-31672912 GCA_004024745.2 Catagonus wagneri | reverse complement strand
GGGCTGGGCAGGGCGGGGCGCAACTGTCCCGGGCGGCCCCCACCGCCGCCCTCCGCTCCTCACTCCTCCCCACGCGGCCCACCTCACCGTAGCCTTGGCCGTGAGCACCAGCGCCTCCTGGTTGATGCTGGACACCTCGGGGGAGCTCTTCATGATGACCCGGATGCGGGACAGGGGCAGCGACACCAGCCGCTGCTCCCCGCACTTGTCCTTGCCCGCGACCCCGTCCGCCATCTCTGCGCCCCGCCCCCGCGGCGGCAGCCCCGACCCGCCGCAAGGTGGCCGACCCGCTCGGTCGGTGCTGGAGCGGCGTCCCGCTGCCCCGTGGGAGTTGTAGTTTCGGGAGGCGCGGCCGCGGGCACAGACTACAAGCCCCGTGATGCCGCGCGCCCCCGAGGCTGCGCGGACCGAGCGGAAGGAAGGGCGGCCAGGCCCGGGGGCGGGGGAGGCGTCTCCCTGGCGGGCGGCGACGCGTACGCGAAGGAGAGCGCTGGGAACCGCGGTGGGGTGGGAGGAGGCTGGGGCCGTGAAGAGAGCGAACAGCGCTGTTGATGAGAAAGCGCTTTGCTGGGAAGAGGCGCAGCAGCGGAGGCGCGGAGGGAGGAGCCTCTCCGGAGAGCTGGCGAGGCGCGCTCGGCGCCCCAGGTGTGCGAGGTCAAGTCGGAGGTGCAGCCTGGGGCTAGGTCCTGTTGGATTTTAGAATAGGGGCAATGGGAAGTGCTGAAAGAGATCAGAGGGATGAGGGAATATGTCTTAACTTTTTGGGGGGCGGGGCTGTTTGTTTTTTGTTTGTCTTTTTAGGGTCTCACTTGGGGCATATGTAAGTTCCTAGACTAGGGGTCAAATTGGAGCTGTAGCTGCCGGCCTACGCCACAGCTCACGGCAACACCCAATCCTTAACCCACGGAGTGAGGCCAAGGATGGAACCGCGTCCTCCTGGATACTGGTCAGATTCGTTTTAGCTGAGCCACGTCGGGAACTCCTGTCTTAAAGTTTTAAAAATCGCTCCGGCTGCTAATGCAGAATAGACCAGAGGGGAGTAGTGAGGACAGGGAGGTTGAAAGGGTGGAAGGTGATGGCAGGTGATGAAATGGGACGCCCGTGTGGCTGAGGTGGAATGAGCTAGGGAAGGGGTGATGGGAAGTAGCCATGGGCCAGATGAGATAGGGCTTTGTAGATCACGGAACTCCTCCCCAAAGAGTTGGGAGGAGGAAGGGGCCCCCCTGCAGTTTTACAAGGAATACTCAGGTTGCTGTGTGTGACTAGATGGTCCAGGAGCAAGAGCGGAAGCAGGCAGAGAACACAGTCCGGAAGGGTTGCTGGGATGGGGAGAGGTGGTGGGCCAGACCAGAGTGGAAGTGGTGATGAGGGATGTAATTTGCGGATAGAGGTGCCGGTGTGTTACAGAGTAAGAGTGAAAGAGAGGTGCTGCTCTTTACTGAGATGGAGACTGCAGGAGGACCGGGCTTGGCCTCGGTGAGGTTTGGAGCAAGTTAGGCTTGGTTGCCCGTGGAACGCTAGTGCTGGTGTCAGGTGGGCCGCTGGCTATTCCAGTCTGCGGTTCAGGCCTGAGCACTGAATTACAAGCCAGCATTGTCTGCGTGGGAGTTAAAAGCATGGACCCGAATGAACACGTCTTGGAGGAGAGCGCAGATAGAGCAGAAAGATCCAGGGACCAGGACTTGGGGTACTTGAGCACTCTGAGAGGGAAGAGAGAAGGAAAAGCCAGGAAACTGGAAAGAAGTGGAGATTGAGTGAGAGAAAAAGCAAGAGATCGTGTGTCTATAAAGCAGATCAGAGAAAGTTTTTTCTGAAAGGATCTGATCCGCGGGATTGAACACTGCTGAGAGGTGGCGAAGGCTGCGCCACCACTCACTAGCAGCATGACCTGAGGCAGCGGAGTGTTCTCTGGAGAGTGTGAGTGTACCTGGCACAGAAAGGCCGGCCGTGAGTGGCGCAGGAGGTGGGAGAGAGAAGGCTCTTGTCCGTCACCGCGCCTTGCAGGAGCCAGCGCCCCTGTGTCTGGCGTCCGTGCACCTGCGGCAGTCCTGTCACCCCAAGTCAGCTTTGATTTCACACCTCATATGAGAGGAGTCTGGAAAATAACCTCTCTGATTTCACTTCTGCCCATCATTAGGTCATGACCACAAAGTCATCAGTGTGTCCTCCAAGAGCATGTTTCTGCCAGTTTAGTGTGTTCTGAAAATCACTGCTCCTACGTCTTTCTGAGGGGAGGAACCAAGGCCCCATTTTACAGACGCTCCAGATTAGCGACATCTGTAGGGCTAGAAAAGTCGTCACGTCAGCCTTCGGCCAGAGTGACTCAGTAATCCAGCGCTTGCGGTGCGCTTCGTCACCGGACAGTGAAGGCCAAGAATTCAAGGTCAGTCATCTTCACCACCGTGACCTCAGGCCTTGGCCCAGGGCTACGCAGGACATGGCAGGCACCTCAGGCACGAAGGAAAGGTACAGGCAGCGAGCAAGACAGCTGTGGTCCCTGCCGTCTGGGAGTGTGCTTCCAAGTGCGTGGGGTTGGGAGGATCGGATCTCCTGTAGTGCGGCAGCGAGACCCAGCGGGGGCGAAGGGTTAGCCTCTGCGAGAAGAGCATTTCAGGTCAGACCTGAAGGGGGGAAAAGAGCAGGCCGGGGGCAACATGAGCGCCGGGAACAGGACAGCCAGCGAGAAGGACCCTGAGCAGCAACGTGGCTTGGCGAATTTGGGGAACCCGAAGGAGCTTAGGGAGGGAGGCAGGGAGCACGGAGCTGGGATTAGCAAGGTGCTCGGAGCCGCGGAAGTTCTTGGGCCAGGCAGGCATCAGACCTGTGCCAGGCAGCGACCCGAACCACTGCAAGGATGCTGCCAGATCCTTGACCCGTTAACCCGCCGAGCTACAGAGGAGCTTTTGTTTTCATTAGTGTCTAATGACGTCACGGTGTTTTCTTGGTTTCCGGAGTACAGCAGAGGGAGTCAGTTACACGTGCACACAGACCGACTCTCTTCCCCTCCCCCCCCAGGAGGTCCCTGTGCTGATGCTGGGTTCTTCTTGGTTAGCCAGTTTGTTCGTGGTAGCGCATGTGTGTTCATCCCCCTGCTCCCAGCTTACCGCTCCCCTCATGGTTCCCCTTTGGTAATTGCAACTGTGACTTTGAGATCTGTGAATTTGTTTTATAGTTGAGTGCTTTAGTACCATTTTTTAGTAGATTCCACATGTGAGTGATAGCATGTGTATTTGCCCTTCTCTTTCTGACTGCAGTTAGTATGATCATTTCTAGGTCCATCCGTGTTAGCGCAAATGGCATTGTTTTGTTCTTTTTATGGCTAATATCCCTTTTTTTTTTCTTTTTGCATTTTCTAGGGCCACACCCACGGCATATGGAGGTTCCCAGGCTAAGGGTCTAATCGGAGCTGTAGCCGATGGCCTACACCACAGCCACAGCTACGCGGGATCCGAGCTGCATCTACAACCTACACCACAGCTCAAGGCAATACCGGATCCGTAACACACTGAGCAAGGCCAGGGATTGAACCTGCAACCTCACTGTTCCTAGTCGGATTCGTTAACCTCTGAGCCACGATGGGAACTCCCATAACCCATTTTATATATACGTATGTGTATAAAATCTTGTCTCCTTTATCCATTCCTTTGTCAGTGGACATTTAGGTTGCTTCCATGTCTTGACTGTTGTAAATAGTGCGGTGCATGTATCTTTTAAAATATGGTTTTCTCTGGATATATGCCCAGGAGTGGGATTACTGGGTCATATGGTAGTTCTATATTTCATTTTTTAAGGAACCTCCATACTGTTTTTCATAATGGTTGCACCAGTTTACATTCCCAGAAATGGTGTGAGAGGGTTCTCTTTTCTCTGTACCCTCTCCAGCATGTATTGTTTGTAGACTTTTTGATGGTGGCCATTCTGACTGAGGTGAGGTGATATCTCATTGTAGGTGATTTCTCTAACAATTGAGCATCTTTTCAAATGCTCCTTGGCCACGTGTCTGTCTTTGGAGAAATGTCTGTTTAGATCTGACCATTTTTTGATTGGTTTGTTTGGCTTTTTGATCTGAAGCTGTGTGAGATCAGATTTATATCCTTTGGAGATCAATCTCTTGTTGGTTGCTTTGCAAGGATTTTCTTCCATTTTGTGTGTTATCTTTTGTTTTTGTTTCTTATGGTCAACTAATCTATGACAAAGATAAGAATATGCAATAGAAAAAAGACAGTCTCGTCAATGAGTGGTGCTGGAAAAACTGGATGGTTACATGTAGAAGAATGTAGTCAGAATTTTCTCCAACACCACACACAAAAAGTAAACTCAGAAAGGATTAAAGTCTTAAATTAAGGTGGGATACTGTAAAACCCCTAAAGGAAAACATAGGCAGAACACTCTGACACAAATCACAGAAATACCTTTTTTGATCCACTTCTTAGAGTAATGAAAATTAAAACTAAAATGAGCAAATGGGACCTAATTAAACTTAAAAGCTTCTGCACGGGAAAGGAAAGCATTAAAAAAAGAAAAAAATAAAATCTGAAAGTCACGAAGTAAGGGAGCAGACCTGACTTAAAATTTCATCCCAGGAGTTCCTCCTGTGGCACTAAGGGTCAAGAGTTGCCTCTGAGCATCGCGGGTCATCGTGGAGGCGTGGGTTCAGTCCCCAGTGTGGTACTGTGGGTTAAGCATCGCCGTGGCTGTGGCATCGTTCACAACTGCGGCTCCGACTCCGTACGCCACAGGTGCAGCCATAAAAACAAAAAAAAACTCATTCCGGTTGCCCAGTGATGACTGGCACCAGGCCCCGGGCAGAGCAGAGAGTTCCTGTCCTCCGAAAAACGGCTACACGAGAGGGTCTTTTGGTCCACGCAAGAAGCAAACTCTTTTACTAACGCTGTTTTTAAGTTTTTAGATGTTTGTTTCCCTAGCAGTTTATTAGTTTTTTGCCTGTGTGTTTGTTGATCAGGCTTGTCCTTCTCTTTGGGCGTGTTTGAGAGCAGGATGGGTTCAGGTTTAGGAAAGAGGAAGAGGAAGTCGTCTGGAGAGTGCAGAGCGAGAAGAATTCCGGGGAAGAGGAGGCCGAGAAGCTCAGTTGTGGAATCAGCAGGGCATGTTGCCCTCATGCACCGTTTTGAGAAGGAGAGGGGCAAAGAGAAACATACAGAACAGGGGAAAGCTCTCACCACTGGAAAACAGAAACAAGCTTCAAACCTAAGACAGTGGAGGGACGGGAGCCCATGATCCTTGCGGACCTCCCTGCACTAGAAAAAGCACGACAACATTTCTTTTTTCTTTTTTTTTTTTTAAGAGCCGCATGTGTGGCCCACGGAGGTTCCCAGTCTAGGAGTTGAATTGGACTACACCACAGCCACAGCCACGCAGGATCCGAGCCGCGTCTGTGACCTACACCACAGCTCATGACTGTGCCAGATCCTTAACCCACTGAGCAAGGCCAGGGACCGAACCTGCGTCCTCATGGATGCTAGTCGGGTTTGTTACCGCTGAGCCACAGTGGAAACTCCAGACACGATGAATTAGATCGCTCTCTTGTTACTGATGCTGTCCGCTTACCCTCTCAGCACCGCAGGAGCTGTGCCCTTACTGGCGCCCGCCTTCTGCTTCCTGTATCTGCACCGGCTGCTGGGAGGCAGGTGACTACACTTCCCAGAATCCCCCGCCAGCCGGCTCTGATTAGTTTCCCCCGTGGGAGACCAGGTGAGAGTGCAGCGAGGAGGAAGGAAGAAGGCAGCCTGGGCTTACAGTTGTGTGAGGCACTGGCAGCAGGTGAGTCGCCCGCAGAGGGGGGTTCCTCTCAGCGGTGGCGGCCCCGCGGCCCGGTGGGGAGCGGTGCCGGCGTCTTGGCGGCAGCTCCCTCCGGCAGCTCTTCCCCGCCCATGGACTCACTTCGCGTTAAATCCTTCTCTGTTGAAATTATATCAAGAAGCTTCTGCTTTCCTGATGGAACGTTGAAACATGTACTTGGTCTCAGGAAATGGACCCACAAAAAGGTGGATCTGGGGCTGGTATCAGAGTGGACAGTGCTAGTGCCTTGGTGACCTCGCTGGCTGCATATTCCCGTTCGTTCCAGCGCTTCTCACTGAGGTGCACGGCTCCCCGGAGGCCAGGCTGCCGCATGTGGCTCTGTCGGTGGGAGTGGAGCCTCGTGGGATGGGCTTCTGCCAACTCCGGAGAGATTTCAGAAAGGAAATGGAAGCTCTCAGATGAAGCAGAATCAGAGAACCAGCTCCTGGCACGTCCCTAAGCCGTCCTTATCTTTGGTGCCTCAGGGCTGATGGCGCTAAAGGTCACGCCTGCCTTTGCACCCACCTGAGCCGTCATTACGGCAGGAGTTGAATTCACCTGTGCTTTTTGGTGAGGTTAGGCTGTTTATTGGGAAGAGTAGGGCCCTGAGAATTAGAAAAGGGAGAGTTGGGAGGATACAAGCAAACCTTTAAAGCCCCCCATCCTTCCGAGCGTCTTTGTCAGTGGACAGGCTGCTGCCTGGCCGAGGAGGTCAGGCTTCGCCTGCTGACATCCTATTAATGTGCTTGCTTGCGGTGCTTGCCTGGCAACAGGTGCTGAGACTTCTCAGGGCTCGCCCCTCATTAGCTCCGGTCCATAATTGGAGTCAGATCCCAGCATTCCCCAAGGGGAGCAGCAGCAAAGCCCAAACTAGGAGATGTTCGCACAAAGTAGGAATCGCAGGCGATTCAATTCATGTGTTTATCAGCAGAAAGCTGCGGAGTGTTTGTGGGAGGGAGCCTGTTGGTGTCGGTCCAGGTGGGTAGAGCAGGATGTAGGGTTGGGAGGAATTTGTCGATATAGCTGATTCGCTAGAGATTCAATGTGTGTTCACTCCGCCAGCGAGCAGGGGCCTGCTCAGTTTGCTTAGCCAAGCTGGCGGAGTGCGGTTTGGAGTGCCCTGCGCTGGTGGCTCTCTGACTTAAAACCACTTGAATCTCATCTAAAGGTGCTGCTCTGACCTATGAGCCAGATAACGCTGCAGATGTAGGGCTGGGCGTCTGCGACAGAGCCTCATAACGGGGTCCTAGCACAGACTCCAGTGGGGCTGGAGCAAAGACACGTCTTCTGCAAATAACTGTTCTCCATTTGAGTAGCTCCAGATTTGCTGCTGGTCACTGGTGGAGACTAAATGCCAGATTATGAGACCCCAGTATGGTACCTGAGCTGGGTGCGAAGGGCAGGTCAATGTGTCTGATGATGTCAGCCTTGAGCAGGTCCCCGGAGCGCAAGTAAGTCTCACGAACAGGAGGCTGAGACTCCCAGGACACCCCCCATCCCCTCCCCGCCCACTCCCCACAGCAGTGGTCTCGGGGGATTCTCTGTGGGCAGAAGAGTGAAGCAGGAAGATGCAGAGCCAGTTAATAGGTTGCCTTGGAGATATACTGGCATCAGGCGGAACGGGAGCGCCACACGTAACAGCTCCCCTCCCCAGGGTGCGACGGTAGAGGTGAAGGGGCGTCCCCCCCGAGGGCCACCTGCCAGGGTGGAGAGAAGGCCAGAGGTCCAGGGTCTACACCAGTTCAGGGGCAGCAGCTAACAAACTGACTGATAGTCCAGGAACTTGGGCAGATCTGGATGCGTAAAGAGAAAAAGGTCTGGGGCGGGGGTGTGTGGATGCACCGCTCAGAGCGGGGAGAGCTGGGCTGTAGCGTGTGTGGTGCCCGCCGAAGGGCTCCCGCAGAGGCGGCCTCTGACAAACAGGTGGCAGCAGGCCGCCCTGGGACGTGTCAGGTGTTCTCTTTCCAGCCACCTTCCGCCACCCAGTGCTTGTTCCACTGGGGTTAGGTACAGTGGCCACAGCCGCATCTGGAGCTGATTCACCATGGATGGCATCTAAGGCCCCCGGTCTTTCCATCCTTCTGCTCTGTCATTTTTGGCATGTCCGTTTTAGGCCTTATGCTTACTGCCTCTTGGTTCCAAAATGGCTAATGCTGTTCCAGACCTCGCCACTGCCTTCACAGAACAGGGGAAAGGGCCATAGGCAAAAGGCTCTCTACTATTAGGTCTTAAGGCTTTGTCTTTTTACTAAGGAGGGGAGGATCTCCGTGGCAGCCTTTCCCTTAGGTCTCATTTGTCAGAACTGGGTCACTAGCTAACCCTGAGAACAATGACCAGCTGAAGGAATGACACTAAGGGTGGTGCTTTATACCAATTAAGGTGTGTCCTCTGGGCTCTCTTCCTGAGATCAAGGGCTGTCTGATCCCCACTGACAAACACTGAGGAGGTGGGGGTGAGGCTTGAGGCAGGGAAGGGCTGTAGGTTAGACGTAACCGGTACCTGCCTGTGTTGCCAGCATTTACAAATCTAGAGATTTCACTTAGAAATTGAATCCCAAGAGCGGGGAGGTGAGACAGCTCAACCCCACGTCGCCGCTGACTGTGGTCTTGAGCCGAGTCATGTGTCTGCCACAGACTCTGTCACTCGCCTGTCGCTTCACCCGTTTCCACTGCCCGCTTGGCCCCCATGAGCCTGTGGTTTTGTGACCTCTGACTTAGGATGTTGTTTCAGAGCCATCTGTTTGCTCGGGTGTTTCTCCCATGGGGCAGGTACAGCATGAGGCATAGAAGATGTAAAATAAGGGGGGGGGGAGTCACCCTTCCTGGTAAGCCGCACTGTCATCTTGCGTGAGAGAGGCGGTAAGCGCTTTGCCATCAGAAAGCCCTCAGCTTCTTCCTCGCTGTCCCAGCCTGATTCTCATGTTCCTCCTCTGTAAGATGGAGTTGTCACCTCTCTCCCGGCATCCCCAAGAAGCTTGTACGAACTCATGGCTATGAAGCTGGGGCAAAAAGCATAGAAGTCCCAAGTTTCTTCTCCAGGAAGGAGGAAGAACCTAGGTTGAAGTGAATTTGGGGTAGAATTAAGATTTTATTTTATTTGCTTTTTAGGAATGCACTGTGGCATATGGAAGTTTCCAGGCTAGAGGTTGAATCAGAGCTACAGCTGCCAGCCTGGCACCACAGGATCTGAGCCATATCTGCAACCTACAGCTCATGGCAACGCCATATTCTTAACCCACTGAGCGAGGCCAGGGATCAAACACCTTTGTGGATACTAGCCGGGTTCGTAACCCACAGAGCCACAAGGGGAACTCCCTGGAAGGAAGGTTTTTTTAAGAGCTCAGGCTCCATCTTATTAGCCTGCATGGCTAGAAGTACTTAATAAATAATGATGATAATAATGATCATTTAGCTCCATAGAATGTAATTACACAAATTGTAAAAATATAATTATGCCAGGCTGTCATTATAGATAATGGTCTGAATGCAGGGAAAATGTGGGCACACCGGAGCCCACAGTGGTGATGGCCGCCAGCAGGCCGGTGGCGTGCACTGGGGGCGGAGGAACGGGGGACAGTCTGGGCCAAGGGGAGGGTTTGGTGGGAGCCCCATGGTCCAGGATGAAATAGAGGAACATTGTTGGAGAGTTTTCAGCAGGAAAATGACAGGAGCTGGTAAAGGATTTTTTTTGGATAATTTTCTTTATTATGGGAAATAAATATAAAAGTTAACTTTTAAACTGCTCTTGAGAGTATAGCTCAGTGGCATTAAGTATATTCACATTGTGGTACAGCCATCGTCACCATTTCCAGGATTTTTCATCTCCCCAAACTGAAATTCTATCCCCATTAAATACTCACTCTCCTGCCCCAGCCTCTGGCCCCCACTGTCCGTCTTTTTGTCTCTATGAACTTTACTCCGACTCCCGCATACAAGTGGGATCGTACAGCATTTGTCCTTCTGTGACCGGCTTATCTCCCTCAGCAGTGACCCAAGGCTCACCTATGCTGTAGCGGTGTCAGAACTCGCTTCCTTTTTCAGGCTGAGTAACTTTCATTGGGTGGATGGACCATACTTGGTCTCGCCACCCGTGGGGGCTTGGGTCGCTCCTTCCTCTTGGCTGTTGTGGATAATGCTGCCATGAACGAGGATGTGTACATACCTGCTCCAGGCTCTGCTTTTAACTCTTCTTTTTATTTAATGATTTTTATTTTTTTCCATTATAGCTGTTTTACAGTGTTCTGTCAATTTTCTACTGTACAGCAAGGGGACCCAGTCACACAAACATACAGACATTCTTTTTTCTCACATTATCCTCCATCGTAAGTGACTAGGTGCAGTTCCCAGTGCTGTACAGCAGGATCCCATTGCTTATCCATTCCAATAGTTGGCATCAATTAACCCCAAATTCCCGGTCCATCCCACTCCCTCCCCCTCCCCTTGGCAAACACAGGTCTGTTCTCCATGTCCATGATTTCTTTTCTGTGGAAAGCTCATTGGTGCGTATATTAGATTCCAGATATAAGTGATACCATATGGTATTTGCCTTTCTGTTTTTAACTCTTGAGTCTATATTCAGAGGTAAAATTGCTGGGTCATATGGTAATTCTGTGTTTAATTTTTTGAGGAACATCCATTCAGTTTTGTGCCATGACTGTACCATTTTAACGTTCCCAGCAGCCATGTGTGAAGGTTCTAGTTTATCCACACCCTAGCCGACACTTGCTCTTTTGGTAATTGCTGTCCTGGTGGGTAGGAAGTAGTATCTTTTTGGTCTGGGTGTGCGTTTCTGTAATGATTATCAGTTGAGCATCTTTTCATGGGCTTGCTGGCCGTCTGTGTTCCTGCTCTGGAGAGAAGTCCGAGTCCTCTGCTCATTCTTTTAGTCAGCTGTTTGGTTTTTGCGATTGAGTTGCAGTTCTTTATTCTAGATGTTACCCCTTATCACATACAGGATTTGCAGGCATTCTCTCCCATCCCATACCTGCCTTTTTGCTCCTTTTTTTTTTTTTTTGGTCTGTTCAGGGCCACACCCACGGTATATAGAAGTTCCTAGGCTAGGGGTCAAATCAGAGCTGCAGCTGCCGGCCTACACCACAGCCACAGTAGTGTCAGATCTGAGCCATGTCTGTGACCCACACCACGGCTCACAGCAACCCTGGATCTTTAGTCCACCAAGCAAGGCCAGGGATCGAACCCGCATCGTAATGGATACTGGTTGGCTTTGTTACTGCTGGGTCACGACAGGAACTCCTTCACTCTTGATTGCATCATTTGATGCACACAAATTCTTAGGTTTAATATAGTCCAACATACCTATTTTTTCTTTTGTTGCCTCTGCTTTTGCTATCATATTCAAGAAATTGCCAAATACAATGCTATGAAACTTTTCCCTGTGTTTCCTCTAAGAGTTTTATAGTTTTACCTCTTAAGCTTAGGTTTTTAGACCCATTTTGAGTTAATTTGTATATGTGATATAAGGTGAATCCAACTTCATTCCTTTGCAGGTGGATATTCAGTTTTCCCAACATTAGTTGCTGAAAATACTGTCTTTTCACCCCTGAGTGGTCTTGGTACTCTTGTTGAAAATCGTTTGGCCATAATACACAAGGGTTTATTCCCACACTCTCTATTCTGTTCTGTTGGTCATTGTGTCTGTCTTTATGCCAGTACCACACTGTTTTGATTACGACAGCTTTGCAGTATGTTTTGAAATGAAGAAGTGTGAGACTTCCAACTATGTTCTTTTTTAAGATCGTTTCAGCTATTCAGAGTCACTTGAGATTCCATATGAATTGTAGGATGAATTTTTCTGTTTCCATGAAAAATGTCATTGGCTCATACCTGATTTTAACTTAGAGGCATGGTACTCATGGAAGCAGTTAAGAGGCACTTCAGACAACACTCACTGGTGTTTCTGAGCAGCGTGGTAGCTTTGGGTCTACAGAAAACTGGAGGCACTTGGGAAGCATTTGATGGGGAAATCAATAGGATTTAGTAATAGATTGGCTGTGGGTGAGGAGGAAAAAAGGGATCAAAAATGATTCCTTGGGAGTTCCCATCGTGGCTCAGCAGGTTAAGAATCTGATGTGTCTGTGAGGATGCAAGTTCAATCCCTGGCCTCGTTCAGTGGGTTAAGGATCCATCATTGCCCAAAGCTGCAGCACAGGCTGCAGATGCAGCTCGGATTCAGTGTTGCCACAGTTGTGGCGTAGGCCCCTAGCCGAGGAACTTCCAGACGCTGCAGGTGTGGTTGTAAAAAGGAAAAAAATGAATGCTTCCTTGGTTGTGGGTTAGAGCCAAAGGTGCTGTCCATCTCTGGGACAAGGAACAGACTTGGGGACCAGGGCTGTCAGGAGCCCCGTGTGAGCGCAGATGGTTGGGAGACAGCCAGATAGGTGGCCACCCAAGCGTGGGGTGCAGGGGAGCCGGCAGGGCTGGGGAGGGCAGTGTGAGTGTCAGCACCGGCTGGGTGGCTTGTCGAGCCTGGAGACTGGTTGGGGAACTGAAGCAGGAGAGTAGCTGGAGAAGGGAGGCCTGGGACTCGGAGGGAGAGCTAGCAAAGCTCCTGGGGAGAGTGTGCCCACGCGTGGAAGCCTCTGCAACCCCGGGAGCCAGGCCTCCTCCGTGAGTCTGCGCGCTGCGGCTGGTGCTCTGCCGCCGCAGGGGGGCGCCCGGCCTCGGAGGCGGCGGCGGAGCAGCGGGACCAAGTGGGCAGCTTCTCCGCAGCCTCCGGGTTGGGAGCCCCGGCCCCCCACGCGGCTCACCTCTGGCTCATCTCTCTCCACCAGGCCCCTTGCATGTCCCTTCTTCATGCCCCCGCCAAAGCTTTCCTCACCGCCGCCCCGCGTCTCGCCAGCCCTGGGCCCGCCCTTGCAGACCGCCTGTGTGTTTCATTCATCTTTGTTGTCCCACTGCCCAGTATGGCGCCTGGAACCTGGTTCTCTGGATGGAGAGATCAAGGGCAAGTTTTTAAATTATTTTTTCGTTAGCATCCTAATTTCTATACCCTGCCAGGTATTATCTGTGTAATTATTCAAAATAACAAAAGACAAGTTCCCTGGTGATGTAGTGGGTTAAGGATCTGGCATTGTCACTACTGTGGCTTGGGTCACTGCTGTGATACGGGTTCAATCCCTGGCCCAGGAACTTCTGCATGCTTTGGGTGTGGCCAAAAGAAAAAAAAAAAAAGCCAAAACCCAAACCAAACAACAGAGAAGTAGAAGTTGAATAAAACGCTTGTTTAGAAATGATAACAACACAAGCTAAGTGCCTTCCCCGCCTTCCGTAATGGTGGACTGGGTCTCCGTGGTGGGCAGCACTGGGCCGGGAGCTGAGGGCGCGCGCTTTGCAAGAAGAGGCAGGGTCGAGGGGTACGCAGTGTGCGAACGGCGGGCGCAACGGCCGCTCTCATGCGCTGCTGCCGCTGAAGTTACGTGGCACAGGCGCTTTGGAAAACGGGTTGGCAGTTATTAAAAGTTAAACATATTATTATATGTGACCCAGCACTTCCAGCCCCAGTATTTACCCAAAGAACAAGTGCTCATGTCCACACAGCCGACTGGCCCTGAACGCCCACATCAGCTTTATTCCTACGACTAAAAATGGAAACAACCCAGATGCCCACGAACAGACGGAGTGTTGCAAACGGAGGCGCGTCCATACGGGGCCGGTAAACAGAGGACCACTGAAGCACACGGCACTTCGGACGATCCACCTCAAAAGCAGTATCCTGAGGAAAAGGAGCCAGACCCCGCGTGGCTCCATTTATGTGAAGTTCCAGGTCAGGCAAAATGGATCCACTGCGGCAGAAAACAGAGCCTTGGTTGGATATGCTGGGCGGGGGCGGGGGCTGGGGCCGGGAGCTCGGTGGAAAGGCCGTGGGTGGTGACTGGGAGTCGGTGTTGACTGTCACCGCGTCTACGAGGGTGTGTCCCTTTGTGCAAACTCATTAAACTTCACTTTAACTGGATGCCTTTTATCACGATGAAACTATGTCATGATGAAGTTGATGTTTTACAAAAGAGAAGACACTATGCTTGCTCTCGTGGAGCCAGTGGGGGTGAGAGATGTCATTCAAGTAGTGGCAGCAAGGCACGCAGAGTCACAGACCGGGGTTAACTGTCCTGAAGAAAACGCACAGGGGCTCAGCAGGCACCTGGCCGACGGAGCCCCGAGAAACAAGCGGCCGGGAGGCTTGGGGGAGGCGAGGTGAGCTTCACAGTAGAGATGGATCTGACCTGGGACTCGGCGTCCTCAGCGTCATCATTACAAGTAATTGTTTTCTTTTTCAAAAGCAACACTTCTTGAGCATAGAGAAAAATGAAGGAAGCAGCCCCGTGAAAGGAAGACGAGGCGCAGGGGGTTAATGATCCGCCTTGTCTCTGGAGGCGCCGGTTCCTTCCTTCCCCGCCCGGCGCTGCGCATTAAGGACCCCTGGTTGCTGCAGCTGCGATGTAGGTCGCAGCTCCAGCTCGAACTCGATCCCTGGCCGAGGAACTT